>CM071576.1:2729610-2842954 GCA_036426205.1 Ascaphus truei
ACAGTGTGTAACAGTAACAGTGTGTAACAGTAACAGTGTGTAACAGTGTGTAACAGTAACAGTAACAGTGTGTAACAGTAACCGTGTGTAACAGTAACAGTGTGTAACAGTAACAGTGTGTAACAGTAACAGTGTGTAACAGTAACAGTGTGTAACAGTGTGTAACAGTAACAGTAACAGTGTGTAACAGTAACAGTGTGTAACAGTAACATGGCTGCTTAGCTGTGTTACAACAGTTTCCTTACAAAAATAAGCAGGTGTCACGTGACTATCTCCGCTGCTCCTTAATAAAATGTTTTAAAATCGCATTTTATTAATAGAATAGTACTACAACTCGCCAAGTAACAGCTTATTGTACAATTTCTAATACTAGAAAGTAATACAATCATTCGATGAACATGATATACATAAAAAGGCATGATGCCGTCGTGAGATTGTAATGTATTTAACATGGGGGCAGATATATTCAGACTTTCTTGTGATGTGCTGATAAAGCTGTGTATTACGGCAGTATTAATCTTATAGGGATCCATGTTATAGAGATCCACGAAGCAATGAGCGAAACACTGCGTGCTCATTTGCATGTCATTACCCAGGATCCCTGGCTGCACTGGAAACACTGAAGGCTAAGAGATAACGGGGAAGGGCATGGTTACAGGTCTGTATGAGATGGGAATGTGCTCACAACGTGGGATTTTTAGTTACTGTGACTTTCATTTGGAAATATTAATATAATATTTATATTATAGCAACAGTAACGAAGAGTTTCTCAAATAAATCCTGTATTCTTTAAAAACTGAGTGTAAATAATAAGTAGTGTTACTCTGTTTGCAAATAGAAAGGTAGTGGTACTCTTTACCTCTTATTACATTACACCTTGAGCTCTCTGTGTATATACACGTGCACACAAAATATTGGACATTGACTCTGATTTAATAACTAGTAGTAACATAGTAACGATAGCAGTGATTACCTCGGCCATACTTTGAGAAGCATCCAGAACCAGGCAGATCGCCCTGCCCCTGCTCTGCAGCAGTGAGAAGGAGGGCGGGGGAGGAGACGCAGCGCCTCCCATTGGAAGAGTAGAACGAAAGTCTGCAGAGCTCCTAATGACCTCCCAGGAGCTGCGGTAGCTGCACATTTTATTCTGCATATTGGGCGCTTCGCGATCATGGTCGTTTTCCGAACAAAATTCAACAACCTGGAAGTGGTAGATTTTGTTTAGATGTTATATTCCGATGTCTGTCAATAAAATCACCGGGGGATCAATGGTTATATTATTTATTTACAATGGTTATTTTAATATCACATTCTGCTTTCTTCAGACCCTCAGTAGCAGGGCTGGTGGTGTTATACACACAAAGGTCAGGCTCAGATTGTAATGTGGAATATGCAAAAGTACTGTATGTACTTTCTTCGGCTAATAGGCTCCTATAGAGGACAATATGGATTGCGACTTTTTAACTAATCAAATTGCATTAGCGCTATGGATGTTATTTGCACTTGTAAATTATATTTCATATTTTTTTTGCAATTTGTAAATCGCCATTTTTTTAGTTTATGGTTGGCAAATATTTCACAGATCTATTTAAAGACTTTTCTTAATGATATAAATTGTTTTCTAGGTTATTCTGTGCCACTGTTATGTACTGATCAACCGCAATGCAGTCTGGGAAAGAGCAAGAGAGTGCTGAAGCTGGAATATCCTGAAAACCTGACCTGTTGGGGGGGCTTGAGAACTGGAGATAAGCCCCCTGTATTAGAGACTAGGGAAGGAGTAAAGTATTTAACTTATTAAAGAAAATGTCTTGGAAACATACACCATTGAGAGGTAACTCTAATTGTACTACTTCAGGAGTGGGGAACGTCAGGCCTGAGGGCCGTATAAGGCCCTCGAAATCATTTGGTCTGGCCCTGCTAAGGCAACTGCTATAACCGGGGTCGCGCTAATTTAAAAATAAATGGCCGCCGCGCGCCCAATCGGGAGGAGGGATGAGGTGGTGTGAGGCGCCGGCAGCCCTACAAGATCCCCAGCAGCCACCGTACTAGCCCCAGCAATCCCCCAGCAGCCACCGTACTTCCCCCGCAGCATTCCCCGCACTTCCCCCATGCTTCTCCAGCAGTTACCCCAGCATCCGCCCTACACGATCCCCCCAGCAGCAGCAGCAACTACCAGAGGTAGGGGGGCGGGGTTCTGTGTGCCTGCTGTGTGCCTGCCTGTGTCTGTATGGCCCGCGAACGATGTTATAAATATCCAAATGGCCCTTGGCAGAAAAAAGGTTCCCCACCCCTGTACTACTTCCTGGTAAAACATTGTATAAATAAACAATACAGGCTGCCCCAATTCTCCTTATTTTTAAAGTGCAACTTAATGGAATAACCGAGTTCAAAAGTTCCATGTATTCTTATGTATTCGATGCATTTTTGTATTACTTACAGAAGATAAACCTTGCATGTACATTATGGATGCTTTTGCTTTTTGAGTAGTATTATTAACTAAAAACATACATCCTTCTTGCAGATTTCCTGTCTGCGGGTCAATCACACAATCTCCATCAGAGCAGGACCTTCTTTTACAAACGTACATGCCAGAAAGCTCAGCAGAACATCTAGAAAAAAATACATCACTGAAAAATATATAAATATTTAAACAATTCCTACTGCTGAACAATAGAAGTTTTTTAATCAGATTCTCATGCTATAACATGGCACATATATAAGCACTGGGGATACTGGATTTTTTTTTTAACTATATCAGTAACAATTAGCACTAATTTGGGAAAATGTAAGTAAGTAAAGTACCATGCAAAACTGTTTGTACTAATTTTGTAGTAAATATTTAAGGATGGACATGTTCCTGACTTCAAAATCTGAACTTTGGAGGTTCGACCCCCGGTTTGATTTCTGAAGAGTGAAATTCGAGAAAAAAGTTGGCTACAATTCGCAAAACGTTTTGATTTTTTGTCCTTTTACAATAATCAAAAATAAATCGAGTTTTTTATAACAAAACACATTTAAAAAAAAAGCAAACACCAATGAACATGTCCACTCTTATTATATACTATAAATAAATATTATAAAATATATGCAAAAACTCATAGCTCCACATATTCAAATAGGGAATATATTATTAAAGGATTACAATTTGCAATTAAATTGGATTGATTCTAATTTACATGGTATTCGAGTAGATAACATTTCCTTTCAGGGCTTATCAATATAGAGAATCACATTGATGTAATGTATTTATATACTTTTCCATCATGCATTTTATTCACCAGGGTACGTAAAATCATGATATTCACAATATAGCGTATTTAAATGTTTAGTACGAATAATAAAAGCGGCTGGAGGAGGTCTCCCACACATTAAAAAAAGAAAGTGTTAGGCTTGTTAACTATATTTTAACTGATATATAAGCAAAACCATTACCTTGTTGCTTTAATCTTATTTTTAATTGAAACAAAGAACGGTATTTCATAATTATATTCATCAAATACTCCCCATCGAAGGTGAGCCCATTCATGGACAAAAACTCTCCCTGCCAAGAAAATAAAACACAAACACAACAGCATTTTAAATGTCAACTTCTTTGTATACAGATGTGTACAACATTATTCTTTGATCGATATTAGGGGGTAGAACGGTAATTGGTAGAAATACATATATCTGCTTAAATTCTGTACATTATTTTTCAGATACAAATCCCTTACCACGTGATCCATAAACAGAGAGCAGATTGTCGTCAGTTAAGAAATCGGTAGAAAAACGAATGTATTTCCCCTTTTTCCCACACCCTTCATATTGCAACGTGTATGGATCATTTCCATAATGTATGTTTGGATTGGTGACAATTACACTTGCCTGAAAAATACGAATCATTTTGTTAGTATCTTAAATATGAATTCAGTAAATAATATATACATCAATAATATTTGTTTAAAACTTACATTAGGGTTATTTTTCTGGGGGGGGGGGGACTCAGTAATTTGCATTCACAACGAGGACATACAGGAACATATAAGGCACACATCTTATTATTTTGAGGGCTATTATTAACTATTCATGTGGAGGATAGGGGGAATGTTCTCCGTAGCTACACAGAATTACTATGGGTCCCCATAGTCAGAAGCTATTACTACACGGCTGGTGACACGAAAGAGCTGCGCGTCGATTTTGTTATGTGTATATGCACAGTGTGCCTAATGTAAGTGCAATGATTGTTGCTTTGAGAAACACTTAACTGGTACATGCATTGTATTTATATTTTTCTCCCTGTATGTGGTGTTATCTGCGCTCCCCACAAGCTTCTCTCCACCTTTCTATGACAGGAGCACTGGATCTCCTCCACAGAGGGTTGAGCAGTGAAGTTCACCATTTTATTTATTTTTTATCACATATGAGCACTTTTGTATAATTGTTCACAGTGCTATTCACAGTTTTTTCTCTATTTAGAAGCGCCTCACATTTTTTGTTTTACACTTGATAATGGTTGAAAGGCAGGGTGCAGACCTGTCTCAGACATGTGAATGTTTTCACAAGTGCTACATTTATTTGCTATATGCTTTACGGTGGAGGGTTTTATGTCACCTTTTTCACCCACCATAATACACACATATGTATATGTATATGTATACATACATAAATGCCATATACATTTTAAGTTATGGTGGGTGAAAAAGGCAACGAAAAACCTCCACCGTTGGCATATAGCCAATAAAGAATATCACTTGTGAGCACATTCACATGTCTTAGACAGGTCTGCAACCCTGCCTTTCACCATTATCACCCAGCATACAGTGCTCCCACTGCAGCAAGGGATTCCGGGAAATGACATACAAATGAGCACACAATGTGTTACGTTATACCTGGAATATCCATTTACATGGAACCCATATAAACAAATGCTCTGCTGTTCACACAGCTTTTAAGCACAGCATGGGATTATATGCGAAACCATCTAATATATATATATCAGTTTAGCCCATGCGCACTCTCTCCGGTTATCCAAGATATCGCTGGGTCTGGCAGACTTATGTAGTCTCTCAGCAGTAACATTATGCAATTCCTGAGCCTTTTTGCGCATGCCTAAACACATATCAGGTAAACAAATATAGAGTTAATATATTCAAAATGGACGCTCTTTACCTGCTGATACTGTGGATGCATGTCACATAGGCAGGTGAGGCTAATTAACTGTGATTGGTTTTGTTGAATTGCACTGGGGTTTGGGGTATATATATATGTATTGTGCACTGCATTCAATTGCACCACCTTGAGAAAGGTCCCACTGGGGGACCGAAACGTCGGTTTTTGTGTCTTCTATCAAATACAGAACATTTTTGATTTACTTACCTGCGTGCTGTCCCTTGATGTCGTGTTGCAACCGGTATCGTATGGTATATATATATATATATATATATATACTATTATCTATATATAGATTATAATATAGATTCTATTACTAGTTCTTCTTGCTGCTCAGACTGTGCTTTGTTTTCAATATTCTTAAATCAGCAAAGTAAAAACACAAGATACAAGATGGAAACCTTACACGGCCCTTCCCCTTATGGTTCGGAGACTTCTATTTTGTGCTTATTGTGCCTCTCTGTCTAGAAAAAGGGCAGCAAGTTCTCCTAGGGCACCCAAAACCCAGGCACCAACCCAGGCACCAGCCCTGGATACCACTAATACAAGATAATGAATAGCATCTCTGCATGGGAACAGCCTACGCGATGGGGAATGGGTCGTAGACCTGAAACATGCATTGTAACTAGTGTACATGAGAGCGTTCATATGAAAAGATTGCGAAAACTTCTCCTTCAAACCACAGCTATTAACGCAATAAATGTGCAGCAACAAAGTGTTTATCAGAGCTTTGAATTGATATTAAATACCTTTTCATACGCTTCCTGCCTGGGTCTCTGATAATTGCTGGGTTGCCAGGTTGTAGGTATCAGAATTTTCACCTCTCTATAATAAAATCTCCTCTTGGTGGCATGAAACAGGAACAGAGATGCTTCAGTTACCATATTCTGAAAAAAGGCGCAGATTACTAAAAGCGTATTACTAGTAATAGATCTTTATTTAAAGTGGTTTATGGTTAAAGAAAGTTAAAATAATATTAATTCAAGTAATTGAAGCAGGAATCCCTTTTTTTTTTCAAACCCCCCTTTTTAATTTAAAGGATTTGAACCTAAAACGGAACTTTTTAAGCTCTGGAGAGCTCCCAGATCTTGAAATGTTTAGCAGGGAAGTTACCATTGTTTCTACCTAATGTAGCGGGGACCCCATTACCTGCCCAGAGGAGGGGGAGCTGCCCTGCATTGGCCCACTGGTGCCCTGGGTGGTTCGAGGTTCCGTCGGATCGGGAGCTAGGGAGAAAATTGCGGCGGCCATCTTGTGGTTGGCGCGGCATGCATCTCAATGGGACTCTGTGCTGCTGTGGCCATTTTGGGATTGGCGACGCCGGAAGGGAGGGCTTTTGGAGGAGGATTTCCTCCGCGGACTGAGAGCCCGCAAATCAGTCCTGAAGGAGCCAGCAAGGAGGGCGGACGTGGCCAGGGAGCAAGTAAGCCCCTGGACTAGGCCAGAACTGTGTCCTAAAGCCCCAGTTAAGCCCCTATCCCAACTAAGAGTAGAATTGTAGGGAAGGCCCTAGATAGGGACCCTCCCTCCTAGAGATCAACAACCCATGCCACCGCGCCGTCAGACTGACGTCCACGCGGCGACCTGCGGCCTTCAGGCGAGACCGCACCTGACCACCACCTGTAAGGCGTGAGGGGATTTTTGCAGACCCCACATCGTGGGACCACGAATGCAGCTCTGTTAAAGGAGGATCCCCCTAATTCCCTGGTCGTAGTCAGGAAGGTACTACCGTGCACCACCACACTTCAGCGAGGGTAGCGCTACCTTCACACACATTGGGGTACCAGGGATTGGAGGAGGGACATTGGGTTACCACACTGGTACTAGTGTTATCGTATTGTGTGCTGTAGTATTTGCCGTGCTGTGGGACCCCAGTAAAGACAAGTTATATCATATCTGGTGGGATATTGTTTATTGCTGAGTATATTGTTTCCTATGCGGTGTAATCACGCTTACGCTGGGATCCTCATAGGTGGAGGCGCTGCCCCACGAGATATAGCACCCCAGGCTTCCCAGAAGCAGAGGCTTTGGTCTTCTGTGAGCCTCGCAGGTAATAGCAGCATGCGTAATCAAACGCGGTTTCCCATTGGCATAGGAAAAGGGGGTTACACTAACAAGGAAAGCAAAATGGCTGTTTAAATCTTGCATGTCCCATGAGCCAATAGGATTCGAAGAATGTCATCCATTGCAGCTTCCTATTGGCTAGCCATTTAAATCCCCAGGAGAAAACAGCAAGTAATGCCGGTAAGTAGCTCTGGATCCCCAGGGGCCACAGACCTAAAAAATAAAGGGGTTCAGCTCTGGGGAACTAACCGGTTCCCATCATGTACAAATTAGCGGGATTGCAGCTTTAAGTAAAGTAGTGTTAAATACTTAAATGAACTAAAGTAATTAGTTATTATTTAAATACAGAATACAAATACCTCTATGCGATAGCACTGACAGGGTACACAATGTGACAGAAACAACGAGTCCCTGTATCAAAGAGCGGGCAACATCATTCTATGGAGCATGGGGCATGGAAAAGGAGTCATTCGCTTAAGGTCACAAGAAGCAAGAGGCCCTGGGTTTCCAGCCCATGCATTGCAAATCCAGTCTCTTTACCACAAGGCCTTTATACTCCTGTGTACACTGTGATAGCTGTGTTCCACAATATACTCGTTATTAAGGCAGTTTTACATGAGTCATAGACCTTACACAATATTAAATTACATTGAAATCTGAGTCAATGCAGTTACACCTAGAAATTGTTGCAAAAGATAGATATAACAATACATTATACATTGGTAGTATATTGTATATTGGTAATGTACTGTTTCCCCTGACGAAGTCTTAAGGACGAAACGCGTAGGGTGTGTTTTGGAGTTCATGTGCGAGAACATTCGAATCTTATATATTTTTTATTGTATGCCGATCATACAAACTGGAACTTTTAGCTCCTTATTGAGATCGTAGCCAAAGCAGAGAGTCCCCACTGAGAGAAGCCACAGCCAAACCAGGAGATCCTTGTGACATCACAGTTCACGCGAGAACTCGTGAGCAGAGAGGCCGGAGTGAGGAAGCGCAGGGAGCGCATACATTGTATCCGGTACACGGAAGGTATGTATGCGTCGGTCCCTGCAGCACATGGTGGGGCTCCCATATCTTGCTGGGACCCTGCAATCATTGTTTGCGATTAAGATTTATCTCACACATGCTCTTGTTCCTGTTATGCTTGTGAGTATACATTTACCTCACAGTTTTTAGTACATATTTGTATTGGTTGGGCACTGGAAGGCGCTCCTGCTTTATTTTTATAAATATATATATATATTTATATATAATATAATATATAAATATATATATATACAGAATAACAAAGCTTAATTTGGGCTTTTTAGAAAATATGTTTCTACATTAAAAGCGCATCTTGCAACAAACGTCCCTTAAACGTATCAGCTGGAATAGAGCACTGGAGTTGTGTCTGGGATGTGATACTTTGTATTGGGCCCATTCTCTTTATTGTCAACTAATGCTGTGGAAAATACCAAAGGAAATGTTGCTATTTCTAGAAAATAAAAACATGTAAACACTTCAATTTCTTACCTTAATATTTGTAATAATTTCCAGGTTTTCCGGTACTTGTGGGTTAATTGCAAGAACTATATTTTCGTATCCATTGTCCCTCACCCGCACCTTTGATGCAGTAAATGCATGGCAATGGAGGGCTGCCATGAACACCAAGCTCTGGAAAGGAATGGTTGCCGGCATCTTTCCTGGGAGCTGTCATAGTGCTCAGGTTATGAGAATTATTGCTTCTTCCTGTTGGGATTGTGTTATGAGGGCGTGTTACTGTCAGACAGATTTAAGCAGACCGGTTTGGGAGTTGTCATGCTTTATACCTTCTGTATACAGGTGGCCTTATTTATAATCCTAACTTCCCTGTCCATCTATTTCCACTTTATGATAACCTGATGCATGTGAGATTATTGTACCAATTATGAGCCTCTAACTCTTAAATGTACAGTATTTTTTTTTAAATGTATATCAGTAAACGTGTATAAAACATGTGACAGTAAATACATGTAACACCTCTCTCCCCCCCTCCCCAACCCCCCTAAGGGAGATTTGCTGGTTATATGGTGTTCTGGTGCTGACCTGTTCGGTCCCAAGAGGCTGAATCTCCGCGATTTAGTAGGGAGCTTGGGGTACAGTATTCCTTGGGGTGGTGGTGCAGCACCTCCATCCTTAGGGGCTCTGCCATAGGCAGAGAGTCATCCCCACAGGAACTTCCATAGAGCAGAGTAATAATTCTGGAGTATCAGTAACAATTCAACCAGGTTTATTGGGGTTCTCACAGCATAGATCACACTGTCCTTCTCATGCAAGAGCGGTATATCCTCTGCACCTTGCTTAACCCAGATAGATGCCACCTCGCAGCTTGCTTTTGTTCCATTGTGAACATATCTTGGCCCAGGGGTATCCTCCCTTCCCTGGGCAGGACAGGACTAGGCCTCCCAGGGACTTGAGGCCCCCAGGCTAGTCTGAACACTCTCCCCACCCCCTAAGGGGCAAGGCAGGACTCCACTAGCCCAGGGCTAGAACTGGAACAGAACTCCTCAAAAAGGGCCGACCCCTACCTTTTTATACCTGGGGAGGGGTTAATCCCTGTGTCCCAGTATCTGGGGAGGTCTAGATGACTTCAGGCATCACACCACTATACATGTGACCCTGCTAGTATCCTCCCAGGCAAACAGGGCCTGCAACAGAAACAACATGTCTCTTTAAGAAGACAACTCACATGCCATACCATGTGATAGGGAATTAACCCTAGCGTTGCCTGCTATTACCAGGACTTACTAGGACTAGGTCAGAGAAATATAGCCAGGGGCTACAAACATATTTTTTTGTAATGCCCTGTATGTTAAAAATAAGCAAATACAATCTACTGCATCTATATGGAATGATGCTGATCCAGGGAGTAAAACCGGGTTTTTTTGTTCGCCTTCCTCTGGATCAATATACTGTAAGTACAAATATAGGATAAGTATATGTCGTCTAAATTGAGCATAGGTTGAACTTGATTATCTTTTTTCAACCTCATCTACTATGTAACTAAGTAAATATCCAAACCATTTAACTCAACTCAAATTGCCCATAAATCTGTTAGCAAGGTTCCAGAAATACACTTTAAATTGGTAAAAGCAGAAATCCTGTGTTTTGTATTTGATTTTGTTGCAGACAGTAATTGGAGGCAGAGGGTTCTGTGGTTCCGAACCTTTCCGTGCTTTGGACACCCCAGTTCCCGGGATAATCTCCGATGTACTCACTGGTACGGGTGCTACTGGGAAAACAAGATGGCCATCAATTCTCAAGAAATTCGCAGGCAAAATCTTGCTGGATTCGTAGTGACTTTCCATTGGTTGGCACTGGCAGTTATGCTGAATTCTCCATGAGAAACACTGCCACATATGACAGTAATTATCTCGGGAGTCGGGAAATCAGTGCGGTTTGGCACACAGACACCCTGGTTGCAATTATGTGAGTGTAAAAATATGAAATAGTTACTTACAGTATGTACATTCAACTGTTTTTTCTTTTTTTGGAAGATAATTTAATTTACTTTTTTCTCAACTTAATTTTTATTTGTTTTCTCCCAAGAAAAGTGTACATTGTATTGTATTGTATGTCTTTATTTATATAGCGCCATAAATGTACATAGCGCTTCACAATAGTAATACATGTTGTAATCATATAAATAACAGATAATATAAATAACAGATCATGGGAATAAGTGCTTTAGACATAAAAGTAACATTAAGGAAGGGGAGTCCCTGCTCCGAGGAGCTTACAATCTAATTGGTACATAAACCATCACAGTACTGGGGAGGACGGGAGGTGTACAGAAATAAAAAGAGGTGGGCGAGGGTACCTCAGCATCACAGGGTGCAGAACATATGAATTTTTATAAGAGCCGTATACAAACTACATATGGGAAAACACTTAGAAATCCTAACATACGGGGTCTGAGAGCCAGCACTGCTCCACTTAATTTACTTTTTGTTTAGTAAAATGATTACTGTACTTGTTATGTAAAAAACCATAAATATGACATTTGTATCTTTCATTATGTTTAACCATTATTCCTCTATTTCCGTGTTTCTGTGATTCTTCCATCTGTAAGCCTGTTATTATAATACACATTGCCGGCAGCCCGGCATCCTCTCGCAATATGAAGGTTCTGCCGCCGAACTCCGCCTTTGCATTGCAGACTCTGCGTATTGTACTGTAGCTTTATTTCTCAAGCAGTGGGGATTTTTTTATAGAAATAACCTTTCCAAATCATAGCTGCAATTCATGTTGCGGTTCTTGCTTCTTTTTTCGATTTGTTTTTTTGTAATAGGTGTAGCGGTCATGTAAAATGGCTACCGTCATCTCTCCTGCTGACAGTAAGGCCTGGTAAGTTGTGGGCATGCCAGCAGTAATCATGGAGGTTTGCCCTCACACCCTGGTGAGGTGCCCTATGTATGGATGGGAGTGGTCACAGGCTCTGACTCCCTGGTTGGTGATGTCAGAGTTGTGTCAGCCCCCAGAGTATACATAAGGCACAGCACTGTGTCAAAAAGTAGTTCAAGTGCGAGTTCTAGTCTAGTCTGGTTATGTTATAGTAGCTGAAGAAGGAGTCTGTGTCCAGGGACCTGGCACAGAGTAAAGATATCCCTGCGGGGATAGGGAATCCCTAATTAAGGAGGACTATTACCTTTCAAAGGGAAGTACGGTGAACGATGGAGGGCTGATTACACCCCATTGTGGAGGGCAGCATGGCCCACCGTACAATAAAGATGCTCTTAATTACCAACCCTCTCTTGTGCATGTGTGGAGTGATTGCACAGAGAGGAGCACCACAGAGGAGTTCCTCACCAGGACCATCCCCATGCGGATGCAGGGACCCTGATGAGGTGGAGGCGCTGCACTGGATCTAGGTAGGACTCAGCACACTACCTCAGCTGCCTGTCTGGACGGGTCCTCCCCATACACCATCATGCGGGAGACTCGGGAGTCCTGTAGCCAACAGGTGCACCACCAGACACTACTACACTGTAATGGGGACTGGTTAGACCACAGGGGCCAATGTGAGATTGGGTGGGTCAGGCCAAGTCACAAAAACCATTACATAGGTTAGAAGCAGGGGGTCTCCGGAGATGTAACCCATTTATTTCAGCTCCGGGCCCCCTGCTTCCAGAGAATAATGATTCATTATTGCTACTGCTGTTGATCTCCTCATTATTTTGAGCACCTAGTAACATTACAGGTAACCTCCTAGAGAAAAAAGAAACAAGCCTTCCATATTTTAATAATAATTTATTCATTGGGATATAGTGGCACTGTGTATGTTATCTCACTGACGATTCCTTTTCCCTCCCACTGTGCTGATCATCCCCCTCTTCTACGGGGATCCAATGGCATGCCAGAATATATCCGCACCCTCCACACATCCAATTGAGGATACCTGTGGGAAACGCAGTTACGCGCAATGAAACTGCGCATGCACGAAGAAAACGGACAGACGGCAAAGACAAGACATGAGGAGAGGGGATCAGGCCAACGTACGATGACGTCAAGAGGTCTCGCTAGAAGTCGGAACCAATCGGGAGCCACGTCAGACAGAAGGACCATCATGATGACGTCAGCGTGACCGGATGGTGAATGGACGCGCACACAACACGGAGGGGCATCGAGTCGGCTGGAGATCAATGCGGGGGATAATTGGGGGGTGATTATAGTAAGTCTATTCACATGTTTATTGACAACTTATACTGGACCTTTTTCATTTCTCTACATGCCAGTCACTTGAAAAAATCCTCTTAGGACGAAACGTCATACTTTGCTGCTGTTATGATATATTAAATCTTTTGGAAATCCGTTTATTGCGAGTATTTTACCAAAATGCTACTGGTGTGCAGCTTGGCTACTTATTATTTTACCAGGAAGTGATATATTGAGAGTTGTGTTGTACCGGGTCCATTTAAAAAAATGAAACGGGTAACGGGTACCCGGGCAAAATGAAAAATTTTACTCGGCCGGTTACCCGGACGGCACTTACCTGCAGGGACGGAAGACCGGTGAGGAAGACCGCGGCGACATCTGGGACCAGCAGCAGAAGTCCTGGTGGCGGTGGCAGAAGCTGAAGGTCTTCTTCATCCGGCAGGAGCAGCAGGAACAGAGCACAAGCTGATGCCTGTGTGAGCCGGGGAAGTAAGTGTGTGTGTGTGAGCAGGAGCGATCCTATTGGACAGCCGGGGAGGTGCCGGCTGCAGGTAAGTGTTTAACTATTTTCAGCTGCCCTGAAATTACCCGGTGCCGGTCACAGCCCCCTGCTGCCGGGTCCGGGTAATTTCCGGGTAGCTGAAAAAGTGCCGGGTAAGCCTGGTACCGGGTATTTTTTGGGTACCCGGTACATCACTAATTGAGAGTTACGCTTGTTTCCAATGATGTACTGGGCACAGAGTTATGTCTTTCGGGAGGAAGTTCTGGGATATACATTCTGCGCATATGGCCGGTCCAGCTGGAGGCATGCCGATAGCGCCAATTTAAAGTAAGAAAATTCCTTTTATTAGTATTTTTAAATTGTTCTTATGAGTCTATTTATATTTGTTTATGTTTGTTTAGTTGACAGTGCCCTCGTTGTCGGTTTCTCCCCTTTTGTTACACTGCCTTCTTTCCGTGGTTTTCATTTTCCACGGAATGTATTGTTTCCCTGGGGAGTTCTTACCTGGGATGCAGGTAGGGGGTCTTTCCGGTGGGGGGCACCTATAAAGGGACACTGTTATGACTCATGAAATTACTCTTTGATAAAGCACCTAGACGAGAAACGCGTTAGAGTTTTCTTTTTAATGTTAGGCTGCATGCCTCCATAAACTTTTTGTTACTTTGTTACTACTATCCTCCTGTTCTCTATTCATCGCAGTGCTCCCTTTTCTCTGTCTCACCGGTTTAAAGTAGGCCTACAGGTGCTGTAGCGCTCTCTCTCTCCTCTCTCTCTCTCTCGCTCTCTCTCTCGCTCTCTCTCTCGCTCTCTCTCTCTCTCTCTCTCTCTCTCTCTCTCTGAACTTGTAAATTGTAACACTCACTTTGTGTTGGTATGAATTTCATTTACGTGTGACTCATAAAAAAATATATATTTTTTTTTATGCGACTTCTACATAGAAACATGAATGAAGTAGAAATAGCCTTGTTAGTGCAGAGTAAATAAGTACTTCAGTATTGGGTGATTTTTTTTTTGGCCTAACAATTATAAGACAAGATTTTGAGTTCTCTCGCTCGTCCTCAGGTCAAGCAAAGCTTGTCTTATAATATCAAGTGTTAGTCCAAATAAAAAAAAGTATCACCTAATACTGAAATATACATTTAAACATAGAATTTGACGGCAGATAAGAACTTTAATGGCAAATGTGCAAATATTTTTTTTCACACTAAATACCAGTATCAAAAAATACTTTTACTGTTTAAAAAATAAATAAAAAGATATTGTGTTTATAAATATTGTATTTTATTGTCTCTCTTATGGTTACCCTAAGGCCATGGTTCACAGGTTATGGACACCGGCTTTCATTTTTTGCACCTATCGTACCTTTGCGTAATACTTGTTTCTGTTCTGCAAGTTTGAATAACCCTTTTTTTCTTAGAAAACAAGTACAGGCATACCCCGGTCTAAGGACACTCACTTTAAGTACACTCGCGAGTAAGTACATAGCGCTCAATAGGAAAACGGCAGCTCACGCATGCGCCTGTCAGCACGTCCTGAACAGCAATACCGGCTCTCTACCTGTACCGAAGCTGTGCGCAAGCGGGGAGACTATAGAGCCTGTTACACATGCGTTATTTACATCAGTTATGCACGTATATAATGATTGCAGTACAGTACATGCATCGATAAGTGGGGAAAAGGTAGTGCTTCACTTTAAGTACATTTTCGCTTTACGTTAATGCGGGGTATGCCTGTATTAAGCAGTTAAGCTTCAGTTAAAAAAAAAAAAACTTCTGCAGTTCTAATTAGGGTAGTTGCAAAAACAACAAAAAATAGACTTTTTATAGTAAAAAAATAAGTGATGATGAGCAATTGGATTTGAGTCTTGGGTTTCGTATTCACTTTGTAGTGGAATCAGGAATATAAAAACATTGCGAGCGGCACTGAGATCGCAAGAAGAAAACATCTACCAGTGAGAGGAGTAAGAGGTTTTATTGTGATAAATCATGTGATATCATGGTGACAGAGGTAGTATTATTGTGATAAATCATGTGATATCATGGTGACAGGGGTAGTATTATTGTGATAAATCATGTGATATCATGGTGACAGGGGTAGTATTATTGTGAGATATCATGGTGACAGGGGTAGTATTATTGTGAGATATCATGTGATATCATGGTGACAGGTAGTATTATTGTGATACTGTATATCATGGTGACAGGGGTAGTATTATTGTGATATATCATGTGATATCATGGTGACAGGTAGTATTATTGTGATACTGTATATCATGGTGACAGGGGTAGTATTATTGTGATATATCATGTGATATCATGGTGACAGGTAGTATTATTGTGATATATCATGGTGACAGAGGTATTATGACAGAAAAGCATGCAGTGTTTTGGTGTAAAATAATTATCAAAGATACATACAATGTGACTGAATGTGACAGCAGATAAGAAGCACACAGTCTGACTATTCTATCTCCTGTGAAACTGAAAGGCGCTACCTGATCAATGGCTTTCTTCCCTACTTGGGACTTAGCCTAGTGTCTATCACAAGCATTTTTTAAATTCACATACTGTATTAACCCTTACCACCTCTGCTGGGAGGCTTACCACAAATCTACTACCCTTTCCATAAAGAAGTCCTTCGTCACATTCTCCGGAGACCCCCCAGTGCCAGGGCAGGACTTATTGTTCAAGCACTTCTTTTTATCTAAAATATGCTTCCCCCCTGTACATTGCTGAAACGTTCTCTCCTCTGAGCTCGGGAGAAATAGATGTAAATAAGTATAAAACACTGTGTATTGTATGCAAATGATTTCAATTAGATTAGAATTACAGACATATTGTAACCATTCTGTGCATTGACTGCTTATTTCCTTACAAACTTCAGACATAAATATGAAAGGATCATGAATGAAGCTTGTAGATTTTATTTCTCTTTGTGCCTTACAGTCTCATTTCTGGATGTTTTGTTTTCTTCTTCTTCTGACAGCTCACAATACAGACAGCAATACTTATAATTAAACACATTACAATTACTGTTCCACATACAATCAGTGCCAAAGCTGTTATGCTCAGTTTCTCAGAGTCGTCATTTCTGGTGTGAGTGGGTGCAGGAGGTAGGACTGTGGTGGGATTGGGTGCAGGAGGAATCAAGAGGGCAGCCTGTGCTATATTAGACAGGTCTGATTTCTGAGAGACCTTATCAAAGGCAATCAAAGCAAAATAAAGGATGGTGCCGTTCTGTATAACAATATTATTTGGAACAAATGTAAATGTTTCACTGGATCCAGCTGGCAGGGGGGTGAGACTGGAGATGTTAACAGAAGTGGAAGTCTCAAAGTTGATTCTTAGTTCTTTGGGGTTGATTCCCATTCTTAAATCGTATTTTGACGCTGAAATAAAAATATATATGCACATTATGACAAGACTGAGTAGATGGATAATGTAGTCATGTAAATGTTTTTAAAAGATATTAGATGACACACTGTCATGAGAATTGAGTTTTGTTGTGTTCTCCCCCACCCCCGTGGTTGTCCCCCAACAGAGATTTCTCTCCAATGAATGTTTGTTTTTTAACCCTGTGAGTGCAAGTCCTTGGGGCTGCTGGTTTTAATAAATGTACCTATTTGCTATACAGTTACATGCTATGGAGCCTGCGCTTCTCTTTGTTTCTTGTTCCTAGATTTTATAGTGGTTGGCTATACCACTTCATCTGAAGCTGCAAAGTGCTCCCTGGATCTGTTTTGTTGGGACTATCACCTCCCTGGATTTCCACCAAGTGGAACATTTGTTGGACTTATTCTTTAAATCACTGGTCATGTTATGTTTTGTTTTAATATATAGTATAGTTTAATATGTAATCATTTCACTATTTAAGTAAAATAATTTATTATCCTACACTACTAATCACTATATTCCACCTCTCTTAGCGCTAAATCTTTTGTTATTATATTATATATTATTATATACATATATATATATATATATTATATATATCTATATATATATATATATATATTATATTCTCATTGGGTTTTTCCACTTTAAATCATGCAACTCACATATAGTAAACATACTGTAACTATAAGACCTCTCAACTTTGATTACATAACCAAACAAGAAGTTCATGTACCCTATGCCCTGTACACCAGGGAGGTTTCAAAAGATCTGTGTACTGTAATTTCATCTATGAATAACTCTCATATTGGTCCATTAAAATGTATAATTAGAAATGGGTAATTTGCCACTAAATTTGAATTTGAATATTTGTGAATTCGTCAGAATTTGAAAAAAATTGCAGCAATTTTTTTTATTGGAATACTTGAAAATGTGAAAGTTTGCTCATTCGCAGAGAATATTTGAAAATAACAAAAAGTTTGCAAATTTGTAAAAGAAGAAACAAACCTAAAAATTAAAAAATGCTAATTAAATTTCGACTAATTTTCCCAGCTCTGTTTTTTAACTTGTAATTCTTCTATATTCATAAGCTCAAATAAAGTCACATACCGTTCCCCTGGTCCAGATCGTCGCCAGTCGCTGTCCAAGATAACACGATTTTGTTTTCTTCTATCTTTGCCTCCAGGTCAGTTATTTTCTCAGGTCTATAGATGTCTGGTTGGGGACCCGGGGGCACATTAGTGACTATGAAAGAGCCACCTGAAGCTGTCCTACTAAATGCTCCCAAGGTAAGTTGAAGGTCATCATCGTTAAGCACAGGCCTTGGAGGGTTCATAGTGATCTCACCTACAATATAAATGGAGTTTCTTATATTAAACCTGTAATATTGCAGTTAAATTCTATTATATTACAAATTGATGTTATCTAAGAGTCTCTATGCAAAATAAAAGGTATACCAATCTCCTGGAAGTATCTTCCCATTATCCTTTGCTATGTAACAACTGACCCATTAAGTGAATAGAAAAGATGACAATACTGTAGGTGTAAATAATGAAAAGAATTAGGCAGAAACAATGCATGTAGTATTTGCTGTTAGTCTTCTTTACTAGATTGCACACAGACAGGATATACGGTACGTTGACATACTCTACTATTAAACAATCACTCAGACTGTGTAAAGGGAGCATCTCAACCTTCTAATCCTTCCCAAATACTAGTTGTCACCAATACACCAATACAGATTTATGCCCTTTGACATCTGCTTGATGTAGACCCTTCCCTAAGGACTTTAATGGTCAGTAAGAGGTATAATGTTTTTTTTTCCTGGGGTCCTGATAATCTACGATTGGTCAAGGACACAGTCTCTTAAATCTTAATTTGCAGGCAATATTATGCCTGTCTTTAAGAAAATATCGTACTTTACTTGAATGTTGGTAGTTAAAGGAGTGAGCAATGAACTAGCCGGTCTTCCACAAGACACTGTTTGGCTAATTTAAGTGAATGGGCACAAAGGTGTCTTCTGGCTCCGGTAGGTTTCTTATGAAGTAGAACTATTTAGTAAATATGGGCCTTAATCCTGCAGCGCTGACCTGCCTGTAATACCTATTCTGGGTTACTGCCAGAATCCGCTTCATTCGTAGCCCTGCAGAGCGCCGGGTCAGTAACAGTTATCCTCCATTTAGGTTGAGGAAATGGTGTGTTCACCATTAGAAGCCAGTCACATATATACTCTTATATCTCTATTAATTAGGCTATGAGCTGTTTCCCAGTGCAATAGAAGAGTTCAGCTCCATTAAAATGAATTGGACTAAATGTTTTTTTAGTTTTGCCAGTACTTGCAAAGAAAAACAAAGATGGCTGTGGTGTCACCCAATCAGAAGCTGCATCATCTCACAATGATGTCACAGCTTTCTAGTGGCCGGCAGACTGAGGCAGACCATTTTGGCCATATTGTTTCTCCCGGACCATGATTCTTGTACGGGAATGTAAAAATCAAATATCTTAAGACCTGGGAAATGCCTATATCTTCAAGTGCCCTGATTCAGCTCTATGGGAAACCCTTATTTCAAATTATATATATATATATATATATACACCTCTCGTTTTCAAGTGTGTCCTTGGCATAGAGTTAAGACAAATAATACATGGTTACATAAGTGAGCAGGGTATACATTTATATAAAAAGACATTGCATGCACAGTTAGAGATAATATATATTATAAGCGTATGTAACCGTTACAGACAAGATTAAAGTGTGAGACAGCTTTAGATTTGAAAGAACTTAGCCTGGTGGTGGATGTGAGAGTCTCTGGTAGGTTGTTCCAGTTTTGGGGTGCACGGTAAGAGAAAGAGGAGCGGGCGGATACTTTGCTGAACCTTGGGACCATGAACAGTCTTTTCGAGTCAGATCTCAGATGATAAGTGCTGCGTGTGAGGCGCTTGTTTATTGAATTGTAGAGGGTGTCAAGTTTGCTAAGGTGGGTTTGAGGAGCCGAGCCATATACTATGTCTCCATAGTCGATAATTGGCATTAGCATCTGCTGTGCAATACGCTTTCTGACCAGGAGACTTAGGGAGGATTTGTTCCTGTAAAGTACACCTGGTTTGGCATAGGTCTTGGTTGTCAGGGTATCAATGTGCATCCCGAATGTTAAGTGGGAGTCAAACCATTTGCCCAGGTATTTAAAACTAGTAACAGGAGTTAGGGTGGTGTTACCAGTCCTTGTAGACTTTAGTTGCATAAATCCTCTTATGATAAAGAAAGAAAACAGCAGACATTGCGCAGTACCCAAGGACAATAAAGGCAAATATTAAGCAGGAAAAATGCCTACTTACAAGATAAGTCCTTGGGTACTGCGCAATGGTCTGCTGTTTTCTTTCTTTATCATATGAGGATTTATGCAACTAAAGTCTTCAAGGATTACAGTTCTCTTTGGACCATTGGAGTAACGCACAGGCAATGTGGACTGAGACATTTCCCTCTGGACATTATTATTGTTACTTTGTTTAATTCATTGTTCGAGCGCCGGGTACCACATTCTTTTTTCCTTATCTAGTTGTCAACAAGTGCATCAGAGAGCACCTGTATGCGAGATCCCCTTGGCAGCCAGTATATTTCATTTCTCTTCACACAGGGATCACTGTTTAATTAGTTTAAAACACTATTGATATAAGTTATATTCATTTTTTCTTTTCACCACACTGGTAGAAATCACTTAGGCCTCGGTCCCGCTGCGCTCGTTGGCGCGGGCGGCGGGTCGCGAGTCCCCCACCAGCAGGGGAATCCTCGCGAGCCGGTCCCGGTCCCCACTGGCTGCACAGCTGACTACACGCTGTAGCGCGTCAGCCGCTGGAGACACCACAGAATGGTGTTTTCTAGCGTTGACGCGTGACGTGTGTGGCTGTGAGCCAATGGGGAGGGGAGGCTTCGGGAGGAGGAGAGGCTTCGGGGAGCGGGGAGGAGTGTGGAGTGAAAGCAGGTGAGTGCCTTTCTCTGTGTGTGTGTCTGAGTGCGTGCGTGCGTGTCTGTCTGTGTGTGTATGTGTGTGCCCGAGTGCGTGCGTGCCTGTCTGTGTGTGTATGTGTCTGAGTGCGTGAGTGCGTGAGTGCCTGTCTGTGTGTGTGTGTGCCCGAGTGCCTGCCTCTGTGTGTGTGTGTGTATGAGTGCGTGAGTGCCTGCCTGTGTGTGTGCGCGTGTGTGTATGAATGAGTGCCTGCGTGTGTGTGTTTAAACTTACCTTCCAGCCCGAGTCCGTGGAGGGAGGGGGGGGGGAGAGTAGCGGGTCCCTCCGCTCAAGCCACGCCCCCCCTCCCTGTCAAACCGCCCACCTCCCGCCCACCTCCCGATCAAACCTCCCACCTCCCGCTCCGGCTCCCGCTCCCTACAGACCGCAGATCGCGGTCTGTGTATCTCAGCGCACCGCCTGTCAGCAGCGCAGGTGCGCTGACTCTGGGAGCGGGGCCTTAGCCTTAGATAGGTCGTAGCGCTTGTTATATGCACATTAGTTAGGTTTCTTGTCACAGGGTGATATTAGCGTTTGTTCTGATCTGGAGCTCAGTCATTGGAAGCTTTAAAAATGTAGCCTTGGTCCCAAATACCATTGTTACAGTCTTGTCAGTGTTTAAAAACAGTTTGTTTTGAGGAATCCAATTTTCAAGTCTCAAAAAGTCAGACTGAAGTATGTGTTCAAGGTCGGAGAGGCTATGGCTGTGTGCATATAGGATTGTGTCATCTGCATACATGTGTATTGAGGCTTCCTTACAAGCTGTGGGAAGATCATTAATGAACACTGGGAAGAGTAGGGGCCCCAGAAGAGGGCCTTGCGGGACACCACAGGTCATATCCAAGGGGTTGGAGTTAGAGCCTGAGATGGATACATGTTGGGCTCTACCTGATAGGTAGGAATTAAGCCAGTTTAAAGCATGCTTCCCTATACCAGAGCTCTGGAGTTTGTTAAACAAGATAACATGATCAACAGTATTAAAAGCCTTTGCAAAATCTAGGAATACTGCACCAGTGAGTTGTCCCAGTTCCATTCCACACTGGATTTCATTGCAAACTTTTAGCAGAGTAGTTACCATGGGGTGTTTGGGGCAAAAGCCAGATTGGAATTGGCTAGGGAAATGTTGTCTTGGTAAAGTAATCGCTTAATTGGGAGTGAACACATTTTCCATGACTTTGGATAGTATTGGGAGAAGAGAGATTGACCTATAGTTTGAGACAGTGTTTTTGTCCCCACTTTTGAAGATTGGGACAACTCTGGCAGTTTTCCAGGTCTTAGGGATATGGCCTGCAGACAGGATAGAGTTTACTATGGAAGCAATTGGTTTAGCAATGGCCGAAGCACCAAGTCTTAGGAACTTAGATGGCAGTAAGTCAGATATAGGTCTGTGTATGTGTGTATATCTATATCAAAGCGCACGGCCCATAGCGTAAAAAAGTTTCACATTTAGTAAGGAAATAGAAAGGGAGGGAATAAGCTCACTCACAAGGGAAGGATACAAATTAGCATTAATGAACAATACTGTCACCGCCAACTAGATGAATCCTCAAGTGAAGTCCACGCTGTACATCTATAACCAGCTTGTAACCCAGGAATGGACTCAGCTGCACCTCAAAGATGATCCACAGGTAACTCGCAATCAAAAATCTTCCGATCCTGGTAGATAGTGTAGCTGCAGTACACAGTGGTTACTAACCGCTAAGGTGATTAAGGGGTTCGGGGCCATTATTTTGTATTTGTGTTGTACTATTGCTGCCAACGGAGGACATGGACACGGAGGACGGTGATGAGGACGGCCTTCATCCTGGCAGGGGTAACTAGAAGTTTTATTTACTTTATGCTGGCTGGATAATGTTTTATTTTGAATGGGCAAATGCGCTATTATCCATATTTGGATAATAGTAATTTTGCCCATTACTGTACTATATTTGTTTGGGGTAAGGAAGGGGGTGGTGGGGGTAGAGTAGGTGGTAGTTGGGTTGTTTTTTTAATGTTTCTTGGGAGTAGAGGGATTGGGTGAAGGTGGTAGTTGCTGGTAAGGTAATGAAGCTGTTTTTATTAAAAAATTTAATACTAGTGTGCGTGAGCAGGAGGTCTCCGGAGCGGAACCGCTTTGATTTCAGGTCCGGGGACACCCTGATAGAGACATATTATACAGGCCCGTTATGGGTTCCCAAGCTACAGGCCTGTTATGGGGTGCCAGTATCTCCATGCAATGTTTAAATGTTTCGCGTCATGTGACCGGGACATTTAATCGCATAGGGATACCAGTACCCCATACCGGGGCCTGTATCTCGCGAAGCACCCGGACCTAAAATCAATGCGGTTCTGTCCTGGGGACGACCTGCTCAAGCATACTGGTATTTACATTTGAATAAAATCAGTGCGATTGACTGAGAGATCTGTGCAGGGAGAGGCGGGTCTCTGTGCAGGGAGAGGCGGGTCTCTGTGCAGGGAGAGGCGGGTCTCTGTGCAGGGAGAGGCGGGTCTCTGTGCAGGGAGAGGCGGGTCTCTCCAAATACAGGGGCAACATGTGCCATACAGTATATAAACCAAATACATGGGCAACATGTGCCATACAGTATATAAACCAAATACCGGGGCAACATGTGCCATACAGTATATAAACCAAATACAGGGGCAACATGTGCCATACAGTGTATACAACAAATACAGGGGCAACATGTGCCATACAGTGTATAAACCAAATACAGGGGCAACATGTGCCATACAGTATATAAACCAAATACCGGGGCAACATGTGCCATACTGTGTATAAACCAAATACCGGGGCAACATGTGCCATACAGTATATAAACCAAATACATGGGCAACATGTGCCATACAGTATATAAACCAAATACCGGGGCAACATGTGCCATACAGTATAATCTTCTCACGCCCACTGGATGCTGTGACAGTAATTTGCATTAATGGCTATTAAGGAGAACTAGATCTATTCATGGAGAGGAAGTCCCTGGCCCGAAGCTCGCTGCATAAACACGGCTGGGGGCGGGGGAGATGGGCTCCCAGTACCAGCCACTGTGGGACAGGATACTGGGCTTGCTGGACCATTTGATCTGACCCAGTACTGTCAGTTCTTGTGTTATGTGCTATTTTGGGTATGTTCTTTAAGTTGTACTAAAGTGAAAGCTCTTTGCCAAGTAACACATGGTTTATTTGTAATATGTTATTTATTATAGGACTGATTGAATATTAGAATGATTAGATAACTGATGAAGAAGTTGCTCATTTGGCCTTATTTGTTGTCACTTGACTACTAGAACTGGGTTGCAGTAAATAAAGCTTTTCTAATATTTAATTCACAGATAGATAATGAGAAATCTGGGTAGATAATGAGATATCATCATAAATTAATATAATATATCAAATGATATTCTTGCTTAAATTAATTTCAATCCTAATGTTATCAGCGAAACGAATAGCTCATATGAAGGAGAAATTAAAACTTTATAACTTACCTCAAAACCGGACCGGATTCCTGCACAGATGTTTGTTCCTCCGCCTGCCGCAGTAGGAAGGAGCTTTTGTAGCGTCTCACGATTCGCCGCAGTGATTATTTGAACTAGTTGTGAAATGGGGGATGCAGAACTTTCGAATTTGACAAGCCCAACATAGGAGTCTGTTTCAATGATCTGAATAAGGAATATATCTGCTGCCTGCTTCATTCGAGTTATACGGTCATCCTGCAATCGATGGAAAATATTAGTGACATACTGCACACGATACAATAACTCTTGGTAAAAAATTCCTACACATAAATCCTTACACAGTTTTCTGCTATGCTGAATGTTATAATTAACAGGGGCGACCCTCACATTAAGAAAAGAAAGCAAACCTAATAAAATAAGTTTGGGACAAAAGAAAGGTGAAGTACTTCTGATAAAGCAGCAATCCCGCAAAAAAACAAAAAATGGAGCTCTGCTTAGACAACCCAGGCCATTCTCCATGAAGCATATCATTGGAATTAGTTCCCTTTAAGACTTCACATGTAACTGATCGAAGCTGATAGGAAATAGTAGGAAGTTCAGAACAACATTGGATGTCCTATGAATATATATATATATATATCTATATATATATATATCTCTATATATATATATATATATATATATAACCCTTGTTATTCATTATATGTTGTGGCACATTTATTTTGATAAATCTATTTATTTGCAACAATAATTCTAATATGATGAGTGTAAACAAAAAAGATTGTGCATTTTATCCATGTCAGTTTAATCTTGCTCCCTGGATACTGTATATGCAAACTGCTAAGCTAGTTTTAGGATACCGGTTCTAGAAAGTGATGTAGATAAATATCAAAGGGATGTTAACCTTCAAAATAAAGTTTCTCACTGTAAAATATTAGAATTCATATAGGTATTAGATAAGTGAGTGAGACCGCAGTCACCATATGTAATTGTATATTGAATGGTAAATGACAGGTGCTGTAAAGGGTATAAATATAGTTATATCAGTGTTTGATCAAAAGAATTGATCAGAAAAGAAACCCTTTGTATATAGCACTCAAATGTCACACATTATAATGATGGACACAGTGGTCCCGCAGTAGTATACTACAAGTCAGTCAAGTATATCCAGAATCACCGAGGATATCGAAAATAATAACATTTTATTAATTCTACATAGAAAGTTAAAAACACAGATGCATTATTAAAAATCCCCATACTCATGTGGCTGATATGTGCAGGTTAAATAGGGTAAGTATAATTGACTGTTCAATACACACACATATCGTGACTTCCAAATATAGCAGCTGGTAAAGATTTATCTAATAACCAGTGAGATATATATGCATTCAATAATAGCAGGCTTCATAGGATATAGCTACTACACTTCAGGTAGCTGTAGTTGAGCTTAAATGTGTATCCAGGAGCTGTGTAGTATAGTAAGGTGTTTGTATCCTATGCAGGATCGCTGCGTGGACAGGTCAGAGAGTTGGTAAAATAGGTTTCTGTATATCGTAAATAATCTTGCCACTTATACCAAAGATGCTACACAATGCAGTAGATCACAGCATATATCTAATAGTGTGTAAGTACACTGGTTAAGTCACTACCAGCTCAATGGTAAAACCTGGTATATCACAGTTTAAGCCTTATGGTATATATATGCCAAAGAGGGTGTACCTAGAGCTAAAATGCCACGTAACTTCTCATAATTGTAGCAATAGATATACACAGACTCTCAGGCACAAGCACGATTGAATTTCAAACATATATGTTGTAGTATTAGCCCGATACAAGCCTGCTCGTATCTCCAGCTATAGGAGCTATAGGAAGTCGCCACTCGAATGACGTCACCAACGTGACGTCCTACGTCCCGACGTACGTTTCACGTGTCTACCACGCTTCATCAGGGGAGGGAGCGATCCTGCATAGGATAGGATACAATCACCTTACTATACTACACAGCTCCTGGATACACATTTAAGCTCAACTACAGCTACCTGAAGTGTAGTAGCTATATCCTATGAAGCCTGCTATTATTGAATGCATATATATCTCACTGGTTATTAGATAAATCTTTACCAGCTGCTATATTTGGAAGTCACGATATGTGTGTGTATTGAACAGTCAATTATACTTACCCTATTTGACCTGCACATATCAGCCACATGAATATGGGGATTTTTAATAATGCATCTGTGTTTTTAACTTTCTATGTAGAATTAATAAAATTTTATTATTTTTGATATCCTCAGTGATTCTGGATATACTTGACTGACTTGCAGTATACTACTGCGGGACCACTGTGTCCATCATTATAATGTGTGACATTTGAGTGCTATATACAAAGGGTTTCTTTTCTGATCAATTCTTTTGATCAAACATTGATATAATTCATATAGGTAGTAGGAAAGCTGTAGGTACCTATGTATAGGTTATAGGAGATATTTACTGATTGGTCAAAGCCATAAGACATCCCCTAAGTAAAGGTTGCCGCCTCTGCAAGTGTGTATATCAGTCCCTCTCGCAGTATCCAGATATCACAATGGATATGAAGTGTACCCATTGTAATTCAAGTGGTGGTATTAAGTTTTGGGCTGTGTGATGAGTGGTTGTCATAGGGAAAATACTGCAACGCACAGCCCTGAACAAGTGGGTCCCACACCAAAAACTAATACAAATATATTATCACTCGAAAGATTTATATCAGGATTGGACTTATATGTTGGAGCGCATATCACTAATTGACTGAGTGGTTGTCATACCCTGAAGACTGGGCCACATACAAGAGGATGCAAAGAGTTGAGGTAGCATCGGTGAGGAGTGGATGTACAAGGCACCCCTGATTCACACGGACACCCGGCTTGTTCTCTCCCCCAGGATACAGGGTAGTGGGGGACCATTTGAGCAGACCTTGGTGATCATTTCCAGTGACAGCAAATACATCCAGGAAAATGTTTACATACTGGCCAGTATAATTGACGGGTTACATGATTTGTGTTACCATCAGCCATAACAATCACTTTCACAGGAAATACAGTTCGCCATTTTGCACTGTGAATTGCATGTGAAGGCAATACCTATTGAGATGACATGTTTGCGTTTATTAGATAGGCGCTCACGGTGTGCTGTTACATTTCTGTGCTTTGTGGGATGTCAGTAGGGGCTAGTATATGTGGGACTTATTACCATGATGACCATTAGTAGCTAACTGCCCCATTTCAGTTTCACTCCGTGGGGTTTCTGCTTGCTACGCCATAAGGCACCTTAGGGCTCATTCAAATGAATGGGCAATGTGGTACCTTATGGCTTAGCTCCACTTGGAAAAGATGGCCATATATGTTTTATTGCACCTCATAATAAATACAGTCTGGGGACATTAAAAAATGACATTTTTAACACATAACCTTTTCTTCTCCTGAGGTGACACATAATTATTGTATACACACCGCAGTAAAAGAAAATGGGTAAGGAAACTTACAGCACCCATACTTCCTGAAACATCAAGTACTAAAGTGACCACTCTGTCTCTGTACTGCAGCAGTGAGAAGGACGGAGCCGGGATATTTGTGTTGGTCAGTGGAGCAGTAGACTTTATGTCAGTGGAATTCACGATGACGTCCCATGTGCTGCGGTAGTTACACATTCTGTTTTGCAGGGTCGGAGCCTCCGTGTTATGAGTACTCGCATCACAGAATTCAGACACCTAAATATAGGGAAATAAAATACCAGTCAATTCACTGCATAATAATAGTGCGATCCAGGTAACATGTATTATATTAATTAGCAGCAGCAAAACATAAACAATCTGATCTGTATATGTTACCCTTAATAGCATCAAACACATATATGTACTCTATACGTGTGCGTGTGTGTGTGTGTGTGTGTGTGTGTGTGTGTGTGTGTGTGTGTGTGTGTGTGTGTGTGTGTGTGTGTGTGTATATACACAAAAGGATAGAGTCTGCAGCACATTCAAAATGAAAAGTGGTTTAATCTAAGAAATACATCAGGCAATCACAGAACCTCCAGAGCGACGTACGTTTCTGACCACATTGTACTGTTGTGTGTTTACAATAAAACATTTTTAAACAATATCGTATTACATTTTATTCCATCTTTCTTTTCAATATTATTATCCGACCTTTCCAACAAATACTCACCTATTGTTCCACGATTTATAAATAATACTACCTATTACGCATTTACATCCCGGGCAACGCCGGGTCTCTCAGCTAGTAGCAAATAAAAAGATCACTTGTGAGCACATTCACATGTCTTAGGCAAGTCTGCAATACGGTGGAGGTTTCTTGTTGCCTTTTTCACCCACCATAACTTAAAACATGATGGTAAACCGTACAGCCTTGAAAAAGCAAAGCCAGCAGTACAACTAACTTCACACTGATGATTCCCATTAAGGTTGAAACATGTCTGTGAATGGTTTCTCTGGCTTTGCATCTGATTACCATGCTGTGCTTTAAAGCTGTGTTAACTGCGAGCATTAGCTTATATGGGCTCCATGTAACAGTGGATTTTCAGACAAAAGGTGACACATTGTGTGCTCATTTGCATGTCATTTACCAGAATCCCTGTCTGCAGTAGAAGCACTGTATGCTGGTGATAATGGGGAAAAGCAGGGTTGCAGACCTGCCTAAGACATGTGAATGTGCTCACAAGTGATCTTTTTATTTGCTATATGCAATACGCGAGAGAGAGAGAGAGAGCGAGAGAAAGATACATACAATCCACTCCAGCAGGAGCAGACACAAGACAGCATTCAAAGGTAAGTAAGAAAAAATAGCACAAACATGACCAACGTTTCGGTCCTCGTGGGACCTTCCTCAGGGTGGGGCTTGAGACAAATGGCCAGTGGATCCCTTAAATACCCCCTTATCTCCACCAAAATGACTCAACCAGAGTAGCTGATTGGCCGTGCATCAAGTCTCATGATCAGACCCAAAGTCGCTGATGTTGCACAATGCCCGTCATCAGCACAGCTGCATGATCCACAGGGATCAGAGTTGTGTATGCAGTACCATCAGGCCGCCACTGAGTTGTGTATGCAGTACCATCAGGCCGCCACTGCGAGGGAAGAAAGCGTCCTCCGTAACCATGGTGCAGTGCTGCTGGAGACTGTCCTCAAATTAAAACTAAGCAGCCAATATGGACCTGACTTACTACAATCTAGGTTCCTAAGACTTGGTGCCCCAGCCATTGCCAAACCAATTGCTTCCATAGTCAACTCTATCCTGTCTGCAGGCCATATCCCTAAGACCTGGAAAACTGCCAGAGTTGTCCCAATCTTAAAAAAGTGGGTACAAAAACACTGTCTCAAACTACAGACCAATCTCACTTCTCCCAATCCTATACAAAGTCATGGAAAAATGTGTCCACTCCGAATTAAACGATTTCTATACCAAGGCAAATTTCCCTAGCCAATTACAATCTGGATTTCGCCCCAAACACACCACCGTAACTACCCTGCTAAAAGTTTGCAATGAGATCCAGTGTGGAATGGAACGGGGAGAACTCACTGGTGCAGTATTCCTAGATTTTGCAAAGGCTTTTAATACAGTTGATCATGCTATCCTGCTTAACAAACTCCAGAGCTCTGGAATAGGGAAGCATGCTTTAAACTGGTTTCAGTCCTACCTATCAGGTAGATCCCAACATATCCCCTGTTTCTCCATAAAGAGATTCTGGGACTGCCTGTTACTTTCCTTTTTACTATTATATTATATAAAACTTTAGAAACATAATTGCTAATGTTGCCCACGATAAACCCGTTAGTTAGATGTATCACTCACGGAAGACAGAGCCTGCATGTACATGATGGATTCCTTGGCAAACTGGTTCTTCTCGGGCACAAACACACAGCCTTCTTCATACAGGCCAGTTTTAGGGTCAAAGTGGCAAGCTTTCCCACAGGAGTTTCCTGGACATTGCATTGTGTTAGTGCCAATAATATCCTCAGAACACCTGGCACAAAGAAAAGAGAATATATCATACTTTCAAAATATAATTAAGTTATGTGTTTTTTTATTTTCACAATGCTTCAGGATCTCATATAAAGTGGAGAAATGAGAGTAAAGTCAGACAACAAACATATAACTCTAATATTACACTTAGTCAAGAAAAGTCATGTGCTGCAATACCTTCTGGCACTGAAGCGGTTAATCAACTATACAGTTATGATCTATAAAGCAGTGGTGGCAAACTCTGGTCCTCAGGGATCACCAGCAGGTCAGACTTTCAGGATATCCCTGCTTCAGGACAGCACAGTGACTCAGTCGAAGACTGCACCACCTGTGCTGAAGCAGGAATATCCTGAAAACCTGACCTGTTGGTGGCCCTTGAGAATGGAGTTGGCCACTCCTGATATAATCCATCATATGTGTGGTTGTTAGTAATTGAAACACAGCCATGTGGGATGGGTGGGCGTAGGGTGAGCTGCCTAGACACCATGTGAAAATGCAGCTGCTTCCAGAGCCTTCTTTGGGGTACAGGCAAAGTACATTTGAGGTGGGCATCCATTTGGGTAGCCCTGCTTCAAAGTATGGTAGGAGTTTGTATGGGGATATAATGTAACTTTCTGACCCATAGCATTGCCAGGTGGCAGACCTTAAAGCTGCAATCCCACCCAAAATGTATATTGTTTTAACAGGATTGGAACCAGGACGTTCCCCGGAGCTGAATTGTGCTATTTTCGACTCCGGTTCTGCCCGGTTTCCGAGATACCGGTGAAGATACCGGCATTGCTTTAAATGTCCTTACAATAGGAAGCACCAGCAAATTACATTGCGGGTTCCTATCGGCTCGTGGGACCCACGGGATTTAATTGGCTTTATGGGGTTTATGCATCAAGAAAGTGTTCTGCGCTGACTCATTTGCGTAAAAAAACGGCTTCAAGGTGACAGAGAAAAGCAACTCGGAAACACGTCAAGCAGAGTAACGCAAGACGCATATTTCTTAATACATCGGTTACGAAGGACCCCCTGGTTTTAACCCTTAAACAAAACAAATCAGCCAGCTTGCTGCTTTAAATTGCACTTTTTACGAGTTAAAATGCTTTGAGGCAGATTAGGGTTGTTGCTCTGGTATAAGGTATTAATAAAGCATTACTTTAAAAGTATTTACACAAAAGCCCCAAAATAGTATTATCGTGCATTTTATATTGTTTTCTATGTTGTTTTCCCCCCTGTAATTTGGGCAATGTTTCAGTTCACCATTATCCTGGGCCGGCTTGGAATTTATCAGGGCTCGGTGCTGGGGGAGCGCGCGGGCCACTTACCTTTCACTTACCTTGAGTCATATAAACAAATGCATTGCCGCCGTCGCGTTCGCTTATAGTAAGCGTGGCGCGACGGATTGGTCGCAATCACTGAAATTCATCTCAATTTGATTTTCCAGCGACCTTCGCGTCGCCGGCACTATAAACGCAGCCTTACAGCGCAATAACAGCTGTCTTTAGTACATTATTTTATGGCTTCAATTCCCTTTCTCTTCCATTATATATAAAATAGGGCAAGAGACTAGGGGGGAATTTGTAGAGAAATTCCAAAAGGATTGTAGGAAAGGAATGTGAATATTATTGTTTACTCAGTATTGGGGTAATTTACTGTATGTTGCGTGATTTTGGGTTCTTCTACATTTAAGGAGGCAGATGTGTAAAAAATATACAGTATCTGCCTACTAATTTTAAGATTAGCAGGATTATGTCCTATTACTTATATTTACATTTTGTTTCATCCTGCGATGCATATTATAATCCCAAATAAAACGAGTGTGCTGTGCCATCAACTTTGTGCTAACATACAAATTATACAGTATATAGATATTGCTGCGTTTTTATTGGTGCATTTCTATATTTTGAGGACTGAATTAATAGCATGTAAAGTAAAATAATACGAAGAATAATACCTTGTCGCTTCTACTTTAAGATTTCCAGCAATATAATAGGGTGTCTCGGTGTTGTACTCATCGAAAACTCCCCATCGAAGGTGAGCCCATTCATGGACAAGCACTCTCCCTGTAAAGACACAAGATAAAGAAGTGGAGTTGCCTGTCTGTAAATAAAGTGGTTTTCTTGATAAAGCTTCTCATGAAATTGTATTATCTCCCACTCAGAGGATAATCAGTATCATGCTAAATATCAGACTGCCTGCCTGGTTCATTTTTCTGGGTGACCAGTGAGCTTAAGAAATATGGTTGTCTCTGACTTATCAGCTACAACTCCACGTTAGCAACTTTCGTTCGGTTGACTGAATACTTTTTAAAGTTATTCAGAACACTTGATATTAAATTCGCAACTCCCATGTATCTCACGGTCCTGATTCATTTCTTAGCTACTGTACGTGCCCGTGTTTGGGGCAATTCCAAACCCCAGCTTCTGTCTGGCAGCTTGCAAAAAAGAGCTACTGTACACTATCTGTAAGGCAATGCAGAAGCAGGCATCCTCTATCTCCCCATTCAGAAAACCTGCCTCTTGCCTATCACTGAACTTTCATTCTTCTTCCTAACCCTAGAAGTGCTCCAGGAACAGAAAGTTCTCATCCAACCCAATACCAAGGATTCCGCAGATGTAAAGGAGGCACAGACAATGACTGTAGAAAAAAAAATCTACATTCTTGAAGAACTTTCCTTAAACCAACAACATTATCTGGGAGGTTTGGAGAAGCCCACACAGAGTCACAATATACCATTTTACTTTCAGAAGCTGTTATTTTCACATGGATTTAACCAAATAATACACAAAACTCACTGATTAATTGTAACAGGTGCTCGCCACAAACAGGCGCACCAGAACTGGAGTCGATGCGAATGCCTTAAGTCTCTTGAAGGCCATTACAGCCTCAGCAGGCCATTGCAAAGGATCTGCACATTTGCTGGTCAAGGCTGTGATAGGAGCCAGGACTGAAGAAAAGTTCTGTATGAACTGACGGTAGTAGTTTGCGAAACCCAGGAAGCGCTGAAAGGTCTTCAAATCGATGGGACGTGGCCACTCCAGAACATCCCTTACTTTAGCTGGGTCCATAGCTGAAATTATATACCCCAGGAAGGAAGTGCTGGACTGGTGGAACTTGCATTTTTCTAGTTTTGCGAATAGATGATTCTCCCTTAGGCATCTTAGGACTTGCTTCACGTGACCTGGATGTTCCTGCGCTGATTTGGAGACAATCAAAATGTCATCCAGTTATACGATAACGTATTTGTCAAGAAGACCCCAGAATATTTAATTGACAAAGTTCTGGAATACTGCCGGAGCATTACACAGACCGAATGTCATGACCCGGTACTCACAGTGTCCATCACGAGTATTGAAGGCCCTGGTGAAGCCGGACCAAGTTATATGCTCCTCAAAAATCCAGTTTGGTAAAAATGGATGCTCCCTGCAACCGATCGAAAAGTTCGGAGATAAGGGGTTAAGGGTATCACTGATCTTACCGTGAGCTTGTTTTAGCCCCGGTAATCGATACACGGCTCTAGTAATACCAAAAGAAAAGAAAGCGCAAGACCCTCATAGTATAGTATTTAAAATATAGTGTATTCATAATAAGGTGACATATGCACGTACAAGAAAATAAATTCAAATAGGCATGTAGGTATAATAACCACTGTGATAGAGACGGTCCCACATCTGCAGCACAGAATCCGAGGGAACTGGATGGTCGTCCTCTCCGAAAGGCTCCGGTCCTACTTCAGGAGTGTCACTGGTGTTCACCTACACACCTCCGTTCCTCCAAGATGATCGGATGGCTAAGTCCAGATAGGGTTCACCTGTCGTAGAACAGCCTGCCCTGTGGGTCTGTGGATCGCCTCACTAGCAGCACCTACTCGCATACGTCTGCCTTCCGTCACTTCAGTGCAGTGCTCCGCTTGCGGGAGGGAAATCTCTCTTGCCGGTTGGCTGAAACTCGGAGTGACTCCCGATATGTCACAGCCTACAGCTAATCACAGCTCCAGCCCTAGGAAATCAAACTTCAGGGGTCTCGGCGTCTCAGTCTCAGGGATTAGAGACAACGTACGAAATAGATAACGTACCATAGATAGATAAGCCTTTAAGCTGTTATTCAATGTCCAGGAAAGTCCAGGAAAAGCTCAACTGAGCAAAGAGTACCTGGTGATATATATCACAGCACTCAGAGAACAAACTCCAACACGTTTTGTGATGCTAGGTCACTTCTTCCCTGAATATCATATCTATATCTATAAGTCTGAAATAATGTTTGTGTGTGTATGTCTTCCCTCTGTGTGATTGGCCCTGTGTTCCCCCTGTGTCATTGGCCATGGACATACCCCCCGCCCTCCTCACCCCACCCCTCACATTGCACCTCTTGCCCTCACTTGGATTAGGAATCTCACTTAGCAGGACCATCCACAACACTACCACCCGCCGCTCCTCGGTGCCGGCCTCACCCCACCACCAACCCCCCTCCGGTCACACCACTCTGTGTCCCTGTCTCCCGCTGAGGCCCCCTGCCCCTGGGTATCACCTCCACCTGCCCCCCCCCCTGGGTAGTGCACCCCCATGCCCCCCAGGTGTCACCCCCCGCCCCTGCCCCTGTGTTGGTCCACCCTGGACCCTGCCCCCCACCCCTTTCCCCGGTGCCCCCCTGTCACATGCGCACGTGTGCTCCAGCGACCTGGCGGTGCGCGTTGCACGTGTGCTCCAGCAGCCTGGCGGTGCGCGCACGCTGCGGCTGCTCCCGCTCATCGGGCACTCCAGCCTCCTACCGACGCCGGCTCGCGCCCCTTCTGGGTTGCCGTGCGCTTGGCGCCCTCCGCTGCATGCTCCGCCCCCACACCCAGGACCGACCGGTCAGAGCGCCCGGACAGGAGAGAGGGGCCTTCTGGACCGGTGGGAGCGCGGAGACTGGACGGAGATGGGGGGAATGGCCGGGTCCTCACTGCAGTTGTTGTGGGTGCCCGAGGACATTTGTGTGTGTGTGTGTGTGTGACACTGTGTGTGTGTGGGACACTGTGTGTGTGTGTGTGTGTGTGTGTGTGTGTGTGTGTACACGAACTGTGTGTGTGTGACTGTGTGTGTGTCTCACGGTGTGTGTGGTACTGTGTGCTGTGCGCGGGAGGGGGGGTGGAGGACCGGAGCAGCGCAGGGGGGGGGACCGGACCTGCGCAGAGGTGGGGGAAGGACCACAGCTGCGCATGGGTGGGGGTAGGCGGAGAGAGACGAGGGGAACGGGGGGGGGGGGTGGCGAGGGGAAGGAGCGGGAGGTTTTGGTCCCGGGCAGCGCCGGGTCTCTCAGCTAGTAGATAAATACAAATAAGTAACCTGTGGGCTTGTCACTTTAGCTTTATTACATGGGTAACCTAGAGCGTCACCTGCTGACCTAATCATCTTAAACTACTAAGCATGGATCACAAAAGACTCCCATTCAGTGGACCCACTCACAGACAGCTGTTTCTTTCTTTTAACCTGAAAGACTTGGTAAAAAGATGTCTACAATACATGTGATTGCATATTTTAATTATACATTAGGATTCTCTAAAACCTGCAACATACTTTCAAAACAGTTAGTATAACTATTAAAGGAATTACAGGTTTTGAAGCCTCTATTAATTGAAAAGAAATTAAAATTTACCCCGAGGGCCGTACACTGAGGCCAGTTTGTCATCCAGCAAGAAGCTCGGCGTCAAATGAATGTATCTTCCCTGTTCCCCACAGCCTCCATATTGCAAAGTGTACGGGTCCTCTCCATACTTCAGGAAAGGGTCAGCAATAATAACATCTGCCTAATGAAGTCAAGGATATCTCAATAAGAAACAGCGCAGCGCTACAGGTAATTATTTATTTTACGGTCTGTTTAAAGCTAAAAATGGGTTAAGCATTCTCTCAGTAGAGTTGTATTGTTTGTAGCTGTAGGCCGGGCCGGATGGGATGTTTAAGGGGCTCTGAGCAGTCACGTGTGCGGGGCCTCGACTCTTACATTCTCCGGCGGCATCTCATCTCCTGCCGGCATCTCTCCCTATAGGCTCTTGTCATTATGGCTTTGCATCATCAAATGGCGTCACGTTGCCATGACAAGAGGATGTCCCGTTGTCATGGCAATGCAAAGCCATTTGACGTTACATAGCCATAATGATGTGGGAGATGCCGGGAGGAATAGGTAAGAGTACGACAGAGGCTCCGCACTCATTCCCACAACAATGAGGCCTGCCCCTAAACCTTAATAGATCTCACTCTACGGCGGGACCATACCCCATCCTGAGGTATACTCCGTCCCACAAGGAGCAGCCACATTCCCTTTTGTATCAACATTACCCTTTATTCCCTTTAGAGTGTAAGCTCTCGGGATCAGGGCTTCATTACTTCCTGTATCTGTTTGCCCTGTTTGTCCTTATTTGTATGTTATTCAGTTTCTGTAATTGCTGTCACTCTGTAACCCCCCCTGTACCCCTCTGCGGACTATGTTTGTGCTTTACAAATGTATATCTCTATTTATATAGCACTATCCATGTACATCGCGTGTCATGGCAGTAATACACGTGACCTAATAATAGAACACAGAATGGGAGTAAGCGCTTCAGACATAAAAGTAACATTAGGAAAAGGAGTCCCTGCCCTGAAGAGCTTACTATCTAATTGGTAAGTAGGGAGAACTTACAGAGACAGTAGGAGTCTGTTCTCTTTGCACGAGGTCAAGGTCGGTGCATATGAGATATATAGTATCAGAAAAGAAGGGGGTGTACCCGGGCGCTCCTAAATGAGAAGGGTCTATCTGCAAAATGAAAAATTGCAACACAAGTGCCAGTGCTCCATAAAATAATAATATAGTATAATAAACAGGGGAAATTGAAATATATGAAAAGGTAAATAAATAGCAGCTCTACACCCTTTTGATGGACCGTCAAAGACCTCCGATTAGTCCTCTCCATAGAACTGCACATATGTGTAAAAATGAGTGAAATCTTGATGATTTGTATCTGTGCAATACTGTATACCTTTTGTAGACATATATAAGGTAGTCTCAGCCAGAGGAGCTATCCATATGCTTCTTCAAATAGGTGTGTGTTTTAAGTTGGGTCTTAAAGGTGGAGAAAGAGGGTGCTAGCCGGATATTGAGGAGAAGGACATTCCAGAGGTGTGGGGCAGCGAGTGAGAATAATAATAATATATCCTTAAGTACAATAAGCAGATTTCCATTACATCTTACCTTATCATATGTTTCTGTTTTTGACTGTGTATAGTTATTGCTTTGTGACCAAGACAAAGGGATTAAGATTTTTGCACTCCGTATAAAAAGCCGTTTCTTTGTCGCATGAAATAAATAATTTGTAGCCTCTTTCACCATATTCTTGCACAGAAAATGAGACAAAAAAAGGACATAGATTAATTTAAATGTATTGAAACGCCACTCTCTAAAAGCATCTGTTTGTCAATCCCTAGTAACAATACACTCTGGATAACAAATTAATTATATCATGTGTTTGCAGAATTCCCCAAGAGGGGGTGCTGGAACCCAGAGGCGTAGCTATAGCCCGGGCAAAGCTTTTGGGGGCCCCGCTCTCCCCCGCTGTCGGCGGCCCGGCCCCCTGCCCGCACATTCACTCCCTGCAGCAGCAGGAAGGACAGAGGGAAATCTCTTCCTCTGCAGGTGGGCGGGGCCTGCGTCAAACTTTTGGAGCTGCGCCCCCGATTGCTCTCCCTCGCTTTCGCGCCCCTCTCACCTTGTATGGCGGCGTCAAATGACGCTGAGGGGTCACGTGACCCCATTGCCATGGAGACAGACGTGTGACGTCACTCATGACAGTGCAGCGTAATTTGACGCTGCGTTGCCATGGCGACACATCGCCGAAGACCCGGCTGGCAGCAGGTAAGTGAGTTACAGAGGCCTCATGCCTTCCCCAGCATTTAATTTAAATGACGTGGGGAAGAGCGCAGGGCCTCTGTAACCGCCCGCCCCCCCTACAAATTCTCCCGCCCCCCCGTTTGCGCACCATTGATGTAAGTAATAAGAATTTGGATGTGCGCTGATCTCCTGTTTTTTGCTGTGAAAGGATTTTTTGCTATGGGATTTATACGGCCGTCCAATAGGAATCCACAACCGATGGTTCCTATCTTCCCAGGATTTGTTTTAGCTGGGAGAGATTTAACTGAAACTTCACCCATAAGTATCTCGGAAACCAGGGTGTCCCCGGAGCAGAAAATAGTGATGTTTTGCTCCGGAGATTCCCGGTTCCCACCCTATAAAACAATAAAGGGGGTTAAGAAAAACAAAAAATAGGAGGAACTGCTCTTTAAAGGCAAGTTATCAGAGTTTAGTGTATCTAAGCCTTTATACTCATGCGTTATTGCAGTCATACATATACCCAATGTCAACTGATTCTGGATTGCTGGATACTACAGCACTTGGTGAGAATAAAATATTTAAAGGAAAATAATTTCATTTTGTTCTTACCTGAATATTTTCAATAATTCTGACATCCTCAGGTATTCCTGGATTAATTGCAATGACAATGTCTTCATACCCACCATTATTAAGTTTAACCATAGAACCCGTAGCCGTGTGTAACACCTGCAGTGCTAACACTAAAGCAAGCACATTCCAGGGGGCCATTGTGTCCCTCCCCTCACTCCTTTTGCTAATGTACTGTAGGCTTGCACAAGCTATTTATACTCATGTAATAATACTTTATCTCAACTTTGGTAAGGACTTTGTTATATTGTCTCTGTTACTATTGGTGGACATTGTGGTTGTCATCGGGGTTATGCTCGTTTTTTAAAACATGGTGATTAATAACACTGGCGATAAAATATAAGTTAATATTTACAATGAGGGAATAAAAATAGATAAGAATTTCTCCTGCATATACTTCCTTGTGTCATCATTTCATTTCAGAACAGAGATTTTGCTTCCTGCAACCTGTTGCTGATGCAGGAATTATGCACAAGTATCAACACCTTCTCAGGTTCCTCTTCCTTGGCCCTTGTGTGACCTTGAGGTCCTTGAACCTGAGAAGCCAGTGGATAATTACATGTTGCCCAGTCATCCTGACAGCATTCATCAGGGCCGGACAGAGACATCACCGCGCCCCGGGACAGTTGGTGGCCAGACCACCCCTTAATCTGGCACTGGCGCTCATATCCAGAAGGATGGAGACATTCGTGGCGGCAATCTCCAGTATTGTTTTGAACCCCATCAGTGCCCATTAAGGAGGGCAATTCCGTGAGACACTTTCCACTGTCGACGACGCCCTTTCAAGTTAATGGACTGTAATGTGTCTCCCAGCACCGGAAGTGTCCTATGGTAAAATGGGTCCAAATGCTTCTAATCTGTTACATGTGTGCTGGGGTTTAAAATACATTTTTTACGTTAGTTCTTTTGATGGACGGTTTATTTATACCTTACTGTAAAAGTGTCACCCGTAAACATTTTGTAATGTAATTTTAGAAAGATTATAACGTCTGGAGAGCTACTTGTAGGTATGCTTTCTCTATATTCTTTATCCAGCAACATCATCAGGCCTGAAAGCATATTGCAAAGGTCAGATAATGCTTAGGGAAAAGGGTGAAGCATGACGTGTTATATGTATGTGTGCTTCATGATGTGTGCTATATGTATGTGTGCTTAATGACGTGTTATATGTATGTGTGCTTCATGACGTGTTATATGTATGTGTGCTTCATGACGTGTGTTATATGTATGTGTGCTTCATGACGTGTGGTTTATATGTATGTGTGCTTCATGACGTGTGCTATATGTGTGTGTGCTTCATGACGTGTGTTATATGTATGTGTGCTTCATGACGTGACAATAAACAATAAAGGGATTATCCTCTTAAAATGACTTTGTATCCTTGTAAATGTCTATTGCTGTACTTTGTATCATCATGAAATTGTTTATTTGTTATATTACTCAGTGTATGTAAGTGTGAAAAGGTATCCTGGGGTCAGATTCACAAAGCTCAGTTTGGTGACTTTAAACCAACTTAAAGTCATGTTATGCCTAATGGTCTATCTATAAAGACAGGAGAAAACCCTAAGAGAGGGATAAAAGGCCCCTGCTGTGTGTACAAACTCTGGTTAATGTTACAGATGGTATGACCTTGAGGTTGGCATCGGGAGCAAAGATACTAAGTTGTGTAAGGTAGTGGAATCAGAGAAGCAGGGCCGCCAACAGAAATGCATACAAAAAAACATCCCCACCCCCAAATATATACAACCCCCCCCCATCTCCCCAAATTCATATAAAAAAAACACCTACCCAATATATATAAAAATTATATATATATGAACAACAAGAAAAGAAAGCGTCCGATCCTAGTGCAGCATGAAAAATACAATTTAATAAAAAATGATAGAACCAACAAATGCGAACTCACAAACAAATAAAAGGTAAAAGCATGTAATGAGTATACTCATTCGCCAACCGCCCACGATATGCCTCTGCTTGCACGCCGATCTCTCCCTCCGTGTAGTCCCAGCTCTTCTGAACCGACATCCGGCAGGGGATACAGGAATAGCACAGCCATGGTGTAGCCCGGAAGTCCTCCACACTCTCAGCGTGATCCGGATGTGAAGTTTATTGCTTGTGACCCCGCAAGGCAATGGCTGGTCGAAAACACCTCAAATGTTCCACAAGTGTCCGTGGTGTATAGGCAGTGACCAATGAGTATATAAGTATAGCAATAGCTTAGAAACTCTCTTCCCTACGCGTTTCTTCACTCTAACGGTGATTTCATCAGGGATATCCGTTAGAGTGAAGAAACGCGTAGGGAAGAGAGTGTGTCTCCAGAGAGTGCTTCAGTGTGTCTCCAGTATTCCTAACCCTGGATGGGAGAGACTCACAGCTTTTCCAGTCTTCAGCTATATATATATATATATATGTAGCCCTTTTTCTGAACCTACCTAAGGAACTACCAACCGCTGACTAGCACCTGTGGCTCCAGGAGATCTGAGCCTCCGCTGACTGGGAGCCTGGGGTAATACACACTCATAACGTAGCGCAGCGCCTCCACTTACCCAGGATCCCCATTATGAAAGATCTACCCTGAGCAAGAACCATACCATACCATACATTGTGGAACAAGCAACCTTTTACTACTTCTTGTCTGTGTCACCTCACCGGTAACATAACATTACATGAAATATACTTAGATCATGGCATTGACATAACTTCACATCAGATGATAAACATTCCTATACTAAAGTGGCTCGGCCACACCTCAAAGGGAATATCGTCCTGTACATTGGTGGCTCTGCCACGCTCTCATAGAGTATGTCCTTATGAACTTGGAAAGAATGTTATCTATCCGCTAGCCACCTGCTAGTGTCTACTTAAGTTAATGTTAAGGCGGGATCAGCGCCTGATGACCGGTGTCGGTGCACTTGCTGTATACCAAATACCTCCCGGTCACGGCGGTGACCACACCTCTTCTCAAAGGGTCCGTCGCATCTGTTCCAGACCTCCCGCTGTCGCTCGGCTCCACCGTCTGTTCCCAGACAGCGATAGCTGTCCACAACTCCGTGCGATTGAATATGTCTAGTGTGACAATATCTATCCACTACGGGCGTCCCTACAAATGCTGCAACCTACGGTGACGTGGGGAACACTCCTAGGGACCTGGGAATAGTCTCTGGCCTATGCAGACGGGTCACGGACCCCCTGCTCTCACACTCCCTATTCCGGCAATCTCCCGCTCGCTTCTCCTAGCGTGGTCTCTTCCCCCACGCTTCCTGTTCTCCTCCCCTAACAATCCAGCCTGTCCATTGGCTCCTAGCTGCAGCTGACTCCTCCAAGGTTCGCGGGGTTAAAGTTCAGCACATAGTCCCTCCTTATTGGCTCGCTATTCGCGCGCTTCCATGGCGCATGCACGACCTTGCCTCGAAACAGTGACCTCTCAACATTGCACAACAATATGGCGGCGCCCTGTGCCAACTTGCCGGCGCGGAACCCGACATACAATGTACTCATACACGTTGTTCTAACACATCCTTACATTTATATATATATATATATATATGTACACACACACACACACACTAGCTGATGTAAATTCATAATAGGTAGTATTATTTATAAATAGGGGAACAATAGGTTGACTATTTGGTGGAAAGGTTGTATAATAATGTTGAAAAGAAAGATGTAAGAAAATGTAATACAATGTTGTTGTTTAAAAATGGTTTATTCTAAACACACCACAGTACAATGTATATTTTGGTGACATAAGTGATGTAAAAATGTGAGGCGTGTGTCCCGCTAGGGTGTGAGGCGCCGGGTGGGTGTCGAGTGTGGCGGGTGGGTGAGAGGCGGTGGGTGTCTGAGTGCATGCGGCGGCTGTGGAGCGCAGGGGTGTGAGGCGGTGGTTGGGCGGGCGGCAGAGGCAGAGGTGGGCGGGCGAAAGGCAGAGGTGGGCGGGCGAAAGGCAGAGGTAGGCGGGCGAAAGGCAGAGGTAGGCGGGCGAAAGGGGGGGGAGGGAAGGTGAGGGTGGAGGGGAGAGAGGGAGGTAGGGGGGGGAGGGGGAGGTGGACAGGGGAGGGAAGTGTCCGGGAAGTGTCCGGTCAATATCAATCAGTTAATAATTAGGGGGTTCTGGACGGAAGCCATGGATAGTGTTTATGGAGGAGACAGTTACAGTAATTTCATGCATTAGAATGTGTCCCACATGGAAATGATTGTGGCCAATTCTGGATTGCTATGCTAGAGGGCTGCATGATATGCATAAAAGGGTAGTATATCATTTTCTTGAATAAACACTGTGTAGATGGAACCAACGATTTCAATGCCGAGTATTTCAGGATTCTCTAGAGATATTACGGTGCCCTGTTGGAGAGTGATGTAACTCGGTTATATGAGTGAGTCAATTACCATTGTACTCCAGTGAATAATAACTCTGCCTGTTCTGCATTTATCAGATGACAAATGACATCCCCAGTTAATTATATAAAAAAGTAGGGATGGATGGAACGCAGGAAGGAAAGAGGAACACTAAGTATATGCACAACCCATTACAGAAATCATGATATACAGTTCCGACTTACATAAAAATTAACATGTATATATATATATATATATATAAAAAAAAACAAACATCACAGCTTGCACTCAATGTACTGGTTCATATAGACAGGTGCTAGTCTCAAATAATAGAAAAACAACATTACCATTCTCTCGTCCGGTAAAGAAAGACTGCACTCGGTTCAGTAATCATGAAAAACTGTATTGGGCATCTGAATAAAAAAGATAAGTCACCCAATCCAATATATATATATATATTACAAAATACATTTCCTTTAAACAGTGGTTTTTAAAGCTAAACAAAGTTTATACTGTGTCATGATAGAAAGGATTTGGCCCGGGATTAAAGGGGTTACCCCCCCATTTGGCCACCCTCTACTCTCATCAGGGAAGCAAGGGGTTAACTGGACTGAGGTCCAGTAATGTGTTTTTTACCTTGCTTCAATATCCAAATGGTTATTCCCCTGTGTAAATGTATTGTGCTATCCTGGTGTTTGCACTCACACATACACTAGGGTTGATGCGGGAGGGAAGGGGTTAATGTTAAAACAGTGATTATAGCCCTTTGTGTAATTTTCCCGCCTTTTCAGGCTCCATTTTGCAGCCGTCCATAGGTCGCCATTGAGCCTCCATGCTTTCTAATGGCAGAAGTAGCGGTTTTGGAACTGTTTTCCAGTGACGACCAGCAGGTGGCGTCCGAGAGGAGGAGCGGCGGTTTCCCATTGTAAGTCAATGGGCTCATTGACTTCAATAGAGATTCCTCAACGCCGGCCTCGAGGAACAGGTTGGCAGCCATCCAAACCGCAGACCGCAAAAGCGGATACAATGTCTTTTAAAAGAGTTTAATCACTACGGTCAAGTTCAACGACAATTGGCGTGGGAATCTTAGGTTCTAGGGCCCCTGGGAATAAAATTCTTTTTTTCCTAACCCCTAGGAACCCCCACACACGATCCACACCGGGTCCGGGAATGAGGAACCCCCGTAAAGGGTCGAGCGAAGAAGGAGGGTCGCACCATTGAATCTAATGGCGGCGGGCGCCATGCATTGTCAATGGCAGCGCCGGCCATTGATTCCAATGGGGAAAAGCCGCATGGCAAAAAAACGACTAAGTGTGAAATGTTGAAATGTGTAAGTCCATATTTCCGGTTCTGGAATGACCAGAGGGATGGGATTTGGGTGGCATATAGCCAAGGTTCCGGCTTTAATGCATGCCCCTTCCCAGCCCCCTCAGACCAACCAGACGGAGTGTGGACGAAGGTAAAAATTTGTGGATTTTCTCATAGACTTCAATGGCGGCGGTTCCCCATTGAAAGTTTATGGCAGGAAACTCCATTGACTACAACGGCGGAGTTGCTCCATTGAAACCCATGGCGGCAGAGCCCGTTGTTTTCAATGGGGATTTAGTGAAACGCTGAGATTTCTTTTTAGCGGAGATTTTTATAATAAAATATGAAACGGTTTGTGTGATATTTGTATAACTCCGGTTCCATAGGCCGTAGCGGGCTGAAATTTGGACCCTATAATGTACCAAGGTCTGGAAAGTTTGGACCCGCTGGACCTACCAGAACCGGGTATTTTAATATGTGTAGGTATTAAAATGTATATGGGGTTTTGGGTCTGCTCTGAAAACTGCAGACTCCATCTGCTATGTTAATAGGCAGGAAGAGCATCCTGCAAGAATTAACATAGCCCGGTGATCAAAGGCTAACTGCCCTAATTGTTTATACTGGGGCAGGAACCAAGGAACTGAGTGTTTTTTAAGTGTGATACTTCACACTTACAATGGAAGCCAAAATCTGCTTCAAAGAGATTTTTGCTAGACAGCTCGGCGCCTTGAGTGTAAGAGAAGGGTTAAAATGGTATATAAGTCAGTCACCCCTTACTCAATGTTCCTTCATGTGTCTTCATGATCTGCATGTATTGCTGTGATGTCAACTGAATTATGGAAGAAATGGCCCATCCTGTATCCTGATGGCTTTCTTGTCCTAACCTTTAAGTAAGTGTCCATATTTTGCCTGTTATTTGTATATCTCGTGTGTTCACCTTTATCAAGGAATAAATTATATTTTATCATATCTAAGTCTCGTCCAGTTCAACCCAGTTATATTCTTGGTGGTGTATTATTAATAGCCTGTCTCAAAGCTACCGTCACATACTGGGCATAGTGAAGTTTAGAATAGTAGGGGGCCCCTGCTGCAGCCACACTAATAGGATAGGGACATTTGCCACTTAACAGTGGTGATATTAACTTCATTAGGGTACATCTGAACCCTACTATCATTAGTACATGATCATTTATTAGGCATTAACCTTGAGACTACCCCTGCAGCACAGACTGAGTAAATTCAGCTCCACTGTGCATATCTGACAAGAAGCAAAAACGAGACAACACATAAGTCAGATTTTTATTGAGTAGTGTGTTAAGTATGCAGTGACTCACACTGGTATACTCACTGTGTTCCTTAAACAGCACCAGGCATACCTCAGCGCACCAGGGGTTAAACTATGACGTCATCTCATTGGAGGCCCTATATATACCTGCCTACCTGCAGGGCTCCCTCAACTATACTTACCATTCGCCTTGAGAAAGCCCCTCGCGAAACGCGCGCGTCGGCTCCCTTCTCCCACGTGCACGCGCAGGCTTGTGACTGCAGCCGCATTATGCAACTCTAACCGCGAGTTCGTGCGGCAGCCTGCTCGTGCAGGATATACAGACTAGCAGTGCCCCGACGGTCATTGCAAGTCTCCTCTGTGTGGTGTTCTTTTTGGAGAGTGCTAATATCTTTGAAGTACTGACACAGTGACCCCCAGCAACACCATAGCTGCGCTGCTGTCGGGGATATTCTAGACAGCAGCACTTTAAGGGTCACTATTGGTGCTTACCCTCAGCTCACCCTCTGCTATGGGATTATGAATACTTACTATCCAGCCACAGTGCCTCCCTCACATAAGTCTCTATAACCTCAACCTGCTTACAGTCTTTACACAGCCCTAGAGGTTAGTGCAGGGCACCTACCCTGCAGTATATACATAGAAGGTTACCTTAGGTCAGTTTGACACTTGGCCAGAGACACCCATATATATAGAGTGGTTAATTAGCTGACTGCACTCACGACTGCAGAGAATCATACTATACTCGTTCCCAGCGTCTACCAGCATATATATACATATCATACTTACCACCTTAATAAAGGAAGTACGCAGACTATGCCAGTGTGTGATAGGTTACTTCAGTACCTCTATTAGCACACCCAGGAACCCACACCTATCACAAAGGTCCACATCAGGATCTATGTGCCGTTTTGTTACCAGTGTTCCAATATAGTTATATCTGGTATATAAGATATTATTTGATCCGGAGCCAACACGGCTACTATTATTCAGGATCAACCTACCTCCAGCACGTTGTTCCAACATCCACTATTTTAATATATGCTATTAATAAAGTTTATGTTTTAAATCACTCATCTACCATCAGAGCGTGAACCTGAGTGCTATACAGGGTTCTCTCTCTATTCCTTCACATAGTGAAGTTTAGGAATAAAATATGAATAATCAAATGCATATGTATGCACTCTATGAAAAGGCAATGATCTGGTTATCTAAGGATAGTCTGAAAACCCCCTCTGTTAGCCATATCATTAATAAGTCTGATGTTACCTGCACATTCAACTATCAAGATTTCCGGTTCAATAAGAGTTGTCACATTTACACAAAGTATGGCGGAACCATTGTTTTTTTATTTCAAACATTTTTATTGTTTTCTGACAGGGATACATACACATCACATGGTCGTTTATAGACAGTTAACGTAATTAACACACACATTTAAAAGTGAACAACCCGTAACATCTCAAGGTTGATCGATCGGGTACGGGCGATCTGCCCCTAGTATTTTGTAACCTCCTATGCATTTAGAGTGCACTATGTAGGTCCCGTCCGGGAGAATTAACAGTTTTAGGAGGATCTTAGATCAGACCCCTTAGATTAGTAATGTAAAGGAAAGAGAGAGAGGGGGAAAAGAGAGAAGAGCAGAAGAGGGGGGAGGGAGGGGATAGGAATGGGGGGAGCTAAGGGAAGGGGGGGGTTGTTGCCCTCCCCTCCACCTTGTCAAAAGCCCCTGAGTAGACATGAACTCCCCCCTCCGAGGGGTCAGTGTTCTATTGCGGAGTTCAAATCTAAGGCTGTCTCACACTTTAATCTGGTCTGTAACTGTTTCATGCGCCCATAATATATATTTTCTTTAACTGTGCATGCAATGTCTTGTATATAATGTATACCCTGTTCATTTATGTAACTGTATTTGTAACCATGTATTATTTGTTTTACTCTGTGCCCAGGACATACTTGAAAACGAGAGGTAACTCTCAATGTATTACTTCCTGGTAAAATATTTTATAAATAATAAAATAATAATAATAACTGAAGCATCCATATCTCATTTTTTATCTCTTTAATTATAAGGCCACTGTGCCCAAACTTTCTCATATTGTTCGATATTCTGTTTCTGGAGCGCCGATAGGTATTCCATTAGCTTGACCTCGCTTACCCTGCGAATGACCATTTGCTTAGATGGGGGTTTAATCTTTTTCCAATTAGCTGCTATTGAGCAGCAAGCCGCAGTCAGGATGAACGAGGCCAGTTTTTTTAAGAGGGACAGAGATATCTTCTATGGGTTTCGCGAGAAGGCATATCAGCGGGTCCATCCAGACCTCAACCCCTACCGTCTCCTCAACCAATGAGCATATCATATTCCAGAAAGTCTGGATCTCTGGGCATGTCCACCATATATGCACCAGATCTCCTCTCTGGCCACACCCCCTCCAACAGAGGTCAGACAGGCCAGGGAAGATCTGGCTCAGCCTACTCGGGATTAAGTACCATTGAAATAGAATCTTATATATGTTTCCTTAGTAGTAGTGCAAATAGAAGTTTTGGCTGCTGCTTCCCAAATATCCTCCCAGTCATCTCTGTCTATATCAAGATTGAGGTCTTCAGCCCATTTTATCATATAATTGTGGTTGACGGGACTCCTTGACCGTGCTAGCCCCGCGTAAATCTCTGAGATCAGACCCTTCCGGTATGTGCCCACCATACACATCTTTTCAAAAGACGTTGGACCTTCAAATTTGGATGTTTGGGATATTGTTAGGAGAAAGTGTCTGATCTGGAGATAACCGAAAAGTGGGAGTTTCATGGGGAGGCATTTCTCCTGTAAATCAAGTAGCGGGATAAGAGTCCCTTTGTCTATTAGATCTCTTGCTGATTTTATGTTAGCCAAACTAAATGCTTTAAGTTTCCCTTGGACACAACCCGGAGGGAATTCAGGGTTACCAAAAATGGGAGTGAGTATGGAGGGGGAAGACGTCAGTTTATATTTATTTCTTGTTTTTGTCCAAATTTTCCACGTGCATCTCATTGCTCCCAGGCCTGTCTTGCCCGATATTATCTCCTCTCCCCCTCCGGACCAAAATATCGCCCCGAGAGAGAGGGGAGCGACACAGGAGGACTCAATTTCCAACCAGCTGCAAGACGCTGGATCGTTGTTCCAAACTATCGTTTGTTTTAGGTGGGTCGCTTGATAATAATTAATTATATCTGGTACTCCCAGGCCTCCACACTCCCGTGGTGCCAAAATTACCGATCTAGCCACCCGCGGCTTTTTGTCCTTTCAGATGAATTGGAAAATACTATTTTGAATGCTTTTGATGTCTGCTAGTGGTACACAGACAGGGAGGGTCTGGAAGAAATACAGTAGCCTGGGAAGGATGTTCATCTTAACAGATGTCACTCTTCCGAGCCATGAAATGTGGTACTTGTACCAGCACTGTAGGTTTTTTTTTATTTCTGTAAATAAGGGGGGGAAATTATATTTGAATAGGGCAGCATAAGAGTTTGCGATTCTGACCCCTAGGTATTTAATGTTGTTAGGGCTCCATTTATAACTAAAATTAATTTGCAATAGTTTTACCTAGAGGGCTAGGAGTGATAGGCTCAGGGCTTCAGACTTATCGCTGTTAATTTTATACCCTGATACCAGGCCAAATTTTTCCAGCTGTGACTGGAGGTTAGGTAGGGTCGTCATTGGGGACGACAATGACAAAATGATATCATCTGCAAAAAGAGATATCTTGTATTCTCGTGCTCCAATAACAATTCCTTTTATATCAGCGTCGTTTCTAATTGTGGCTGCGAGGGGTTCAATCGATAATGCAAACAGAAGTGGAGACAAGGGGCAACCCTGTCTTGTACCATTCGTAATTTTTATGGGACTTGAGTCTCCTCCCGGGAGTTTTACAAACGCTATTGGGTTTTTGTACAGAGCTCTGACCCCCTCTAAGAAGGGGCCCTTGAAGCCGAATTTAATTAATGTATGGTCCAAAAAGTCCCACCTAATTCTATCGAATGCTTTTTCGGCATCCAAGCTCAACACAAATGCTCTTGTACCTGAGAGATGCACATGATCCACAATGTTTATTATTTTCTGTGTATTATCCGAAGCTTGTCTGCCCGAAATAAATCTCACCTGGTCTTTATGAATCAAGCTCGGAAGAATCGGGTTTAGTCTTTTTGCTAAAATCTTACTATATAGAATTTAGGAGAGATATCGGCCTATAATTGCCACATTGTACTGGGTCTCTACCTTCTTTGTGAATTATTGCCAGGGGTTACTGAAATCGCTGCTCCTCTTCCTCTCCTTTCCCCCCACAGCCTGCACAACTGCTGCCAATATCCTCCACAACCAAACAGACAGCTGTAACACCGCAGCGTGTGACGTCACATCCACCAGGAAGTTTCGGTTTTCGTGCGACTCAACATCCATCCCCCACATGAGGCAATCCCTAAAGGAGCTCCAGTTATCATCAGAGAGGAGCACCTGAGCGTTTTTCAGCTTTACTGCTTTTACCATCTACTGTCCTGTAAGTAGGGTTTCAATTTTACCCCTCTGGACTTAAGTGCTGTAACCTCCGGAACCCAGTATTTCAATGTTAATAAATAGCTTTTTGTTAGGATTATAGTCTTGCTAGTGTCTGTCTGTCATTGTGTGTTATGTTTGTCATGTGTGAGTTTTTAATGTTTTAATATCAACTTTTTTGGCGTACTGCACCATTATCTGTTTGCTTTCTTCTCTTTTTTACATATTGCACTATTATTTGGTCTGAGCCGTTCGTTGACCCCTTCACTGCCTGTTTGCTCAAGGACACTTCTGGGACTTTGCAAGAGACGGTTTGTTCTTTATTTGGATTTATTATTATTTAAAGGACTTATCTGGCGCCGGCAATTCTTTCTTTTCTCTGTGGTTCATTTTCTGACTGTACAGTCAGTATTTGCCAGGCTGCCTGCAATATTTATTTCAAGTATTGTTATTATTTATATTTTTTTAGTGCTGTTTTGCACCATCTTTTTTCGTTAAGTCTTGGGCAATCTAGCTTTCTTTGAATGTTTTGAGGCCAGATTTGGTTCGGATTGCTGTAATTTGGGATTTGACCCTTTGACCTCTTAATTTATTGGCCAATAACCGGTCTGCCTTGTTTCCTTTATCGTAGTAATGTTGATTCGTCCATCGAAGTGCCCGCTCTACCTCCTATAATTGGACTATTTTTAATTCAGTCCTTGTTTTAACTAGGGTCTTATATATTTTTTCAGTAGGCCTGGATTTATGTTCAGTCTCCAATGACCGGACCTTGTCCGTTAATTCTTTATATTCTTTTTTCTTTTTTTTCTTTTTGTATGACGCTAGAGAAATGAGAGAGCCTCGAATAGATGCCTTATGGGCTTCCCACAGCGTGATCGGAGACTCGACTGACCCCTTGTTTAGGTCAAAATATTCTACTATTTTTTGAGTAAATGTGCTCACTATTTCTGGAGAGTTTATCAGGGAATCATTTAGTTTCCACTTATAGCTGGTATTCTTTATAAAAGGCAAAGAGAGCTCCATTTCGATGGGGGCATGGTCAGACCAAGAAATTGAGCCAATATTCGACTGGGAGGACGCCTGGAGAACATCCCTGGTACCTAGAAAATAGTCAATCCTCGAGTAGGTCTGATGTGGGGTTGAGAAGGAGTAATCTCTCTGTCCCTGGTGTTGAGACCTCCAGATATCAAATTTCTTAGCATTAAGGATAGTAGTCTTGGGTGGGACTGTGCCGTGGTCACTGGCTCTATCATGCTCCGGGGAACTGATCATATTAAAGTCACCTGCAAGTATTACTGATGTGGGGTGGTGTCTACTTACTATCTCCAACACTGTCTCGAGGAAAGGAGCCTGGTTTTCATTTGGTGCATAGATGTTCACCATGGTGATCGGCACCCCTGAAAGAGAACCTAAAAGGATTAAATATCTTCCCTCCGGGTCTGCAACGGATTTATCTATCGCAAAAGGAGTGTTACTACGAAGTAAAATGGCCACTCCTTTCTTCTTCTTGCAACTTGATGCGTAGTACGCCTGAGGATACGTCTTATTAAAAGTATTGGGGGGTGAAATAGAGTTAAAATGTGTCTCTTGCAGGAAAAGGATATCTCCTTTGAGCTTATTCAGTTCCTGCAGAGCTAATCTTCGTTTCCCCACTGAGTTTAAACCTTTCACGTTCATGGATATAAGTTTTATTTTTGTTGTATTAGTCATTCCGTGGCTGTTGGATTGGAGACCATTGACTCGGCCGCTTTCCCAAGGCAGCTTAGGTCTGGGATGGGGGGGGGGGAGGAGGGAGAGGGGTAGAGGACAGGAGATAGAGTGAGAAGAAGATAGGAAAGGAAACAGATGGGCTTTTAAAGAGCCCTAACATTGGATCCTCCGGTGCCCTAGTGGCCGAAGGTAAGAGCTTATTGCTCTTTGGAGAACTTCCTGTGCGCCCCTGCAGCGGCTCCTTGAGAGAGGACTCCGAGCCCTCCTTTCGTGCTTCATCTCTACCAGATATGTACAGAAACTAATTAACAAAGACACTTTAACCTTTTCTAGCATGCATATTATTTTCCCTGTTTTCAGGTCCCAGGAGGCATTTGTGCAATCCCTAGTAAGTAGGGTATGGGTGGGCTGTAGCTGGTGGGGGGAACTGGGGATAGGGGCATGGGTGGTTGGGGGGGAGGGGAGGAGCTCCAGGGTGGGGGGGGAGGGACGGAGGGGGGGGGGGGGGGGGAGGGGGGGGAGAGAGAGAAGGGGGGGAGGCAGGGTGGAACATCAAAGATCAGATTGCAGATATTTTTTTTTAAACTTTAACTTTAAACAAATTAACATCTTATAAACTTAATTAACTCTTCAACATATATGTGACTTAAGATATTCAGCCTACCCAACCCCAAAATTGACCCTCATTGTCCACCATTTCTTCCTATATGCCAGTCCTGGTTTCTCCATGTGTTGGACTCTCATTCTTTCAGTAGGATTTTGGCCCCTAGCCGGTTGTGGCTTCACAATTCAATGCAGCGTGGGGTCCCCAACCCTCCCCCCCTCCCCGGCCAGCCCCCAGGCCTGGAGTTATTCCTGAAGGAAATTCGAACAGATGCTCGCCTGTGCCTCATTTGCACCGAGTCCCCGTCCGTCTCCCGCTCCTCCTCTGCGACCGACTTTGGGGGTAGGCCTATATCTTTAAGGAAGCGTGGTGCGTCTTCTGGGTAGGTAATTGAGTGGAATTTGCCATTGATAGATACGATTAGCTTGAAGGGAAAGCCCCAGCAGTAGCGTATGTTGTGGCTCCTCAGTGTTTCCGTAATGGGACGCATTTCCCTTCTGCGCTCTATCGTGGCCCTGGAGAGGTCACTGAAGATCTGGAATTGGGCACTTCAAAAAGTAATGTCACTTTTTTGCCTGCTGGCATTTAGGATTTTCTCCTTAACAGTGTAAGAGTGGAACCTTACCAAGATATCTCTTATTCTCCCTGGATCCGGGGATTTTGGTCCAGGCGCCCTGTGCGCTCGGTCGATTTCAATGTCCTTTTGAGCCAGTTCTGGGGCTATTGTTATAAAGAGATCCTTAAGATATGGCACCAAGGCCTCCATTAAAACGTCTTCAGGAATGTTACGGATGGGGAGGTTTTGCCTCCTGTCTCTATTTCCCTGGTCTTCAATTTGATCCTTCAGTGCTCTGATTTCGAACCCCATCCGGCTCATATCATCTTCCGTGGAGGATTGTGCTCCCGCCACCTCCTCTATCTTGTGTTCTAGCGTATCTGTGAACTCTGTAAGGGAGTGCAGCTCCGACCTCACCTCTTTAATTTCTGAGGCTAGGTCCTCCTGGAACCCCCTTCTCATTCTGGAGAATAACCCCTCCATGTATTCTCGATTGAGCTCCCCCCTCAGTCCGCCTCCCTCTATCATCGAGACTCCATCGGGCTCTTCAGGCATGCACTCGGAACCGCCATCTTGTGAGGCTTCATTGAGGTGGGACGGCCGCGGACCCGGCGAGAAATAGGTGGAAGCGCTCTGAGTTTTATTTTTATGTTTATTTGACTTCCTCACGCCTTGCTCCTGTTCACTGTATTTTAAAGTAAACAATTTGTGTTTTGAAGGTTTTACTGTTGTTTTTTTAAATGTATTTATTTATTTATTAACCCTCCCCCCCCCCCTCCCGGTGTGGAGGAAGGAGACAACGAGGCCCCGAGGCTCCTCCCCAGCACTCCCCATGGAGCTACCAGGGAAAAGATACAGGACACCACTGGTTGGGGCAGCTCAAAATAGTTGTTCCTCCTCCTCAGCCCCGCGACTGGGACAGGAAGGGACTTTATTTAAGGGGAGTTGGCCCAGAGTTCTTTCCTCCCGTCTGAGACCCAGGTTAGTTTTAGTATTTTAGTGTTTATTAATTTATTTTTGCGCCGGGGAGGGGGAGGGGAGGAGGGGCCGCGGTGTCTGCAGAGCTGTGGTGCCGCTCCGGCTCACCTTGTGAGAGCTTCCACTGCCGCTGGTTCTCTCCGCGCCTCTCCGTGTGGGGATGTTTTCTCTGGTCTCCCTCTGTGGTGCTCGCACGGCTCCGCAGACCAACCAGCTCCTTAGGGACCAAGATCCGTCGCGTCAGTGGCAGGGCAATGGCGGCTTCTTCCTTCCTCGAGCGCCGACCACAGCGGTTGGGGGGCAGAGCAGAACCGCTCTTATAATCTGGCAGGTTGTGGGATTCTGTCCTGGGTGCTTTATTTAGTCGTTTCTCGACTATTGGTGTGTTTCTGTCCTGGTATATGCTTGTTCTATTATTTTGCTTTTGGAGGGCCTCTGGAGCTAGTCTCTCAAGTCGCCATTCTCCTCAGCATCACCGGAAGTCTCCGGAAAACCCTTGTTTAACCTCCAAAATCATCACAATTATTGTACTTGGGGATCTCCCCTAAGTCTGAAGCCAGACATACACACCTGATCTCACTCATGCCTCGCTGCCATCTCTTCCCTTGTAAATGGTGTTAAATGAAAAGGTTAATACTGACCTACCTTAAATCTCACGCCACAAATCAAGTATCCCAATAGCCTGCACTCATGGCTATTGTCCCACACTCAGTCACTCCTACCACCCATTGTGGCCAAGCACACCCATCTATAATACTTACTCCCTCACCTACTGTCTCTGTAAGTTTCCCATTAAACCTCTTAGATTGTAAGCTCTTCGAGGCAGGGATTTCCTTTCCCATTGTCTGATTTTGCTGCACTTATTGTATAATTATTATTCCCTGTACTGTATTCTTCGTGAAGCGCTGAGTACACTTTTGGCGCTATATAAATAAAGACATACAATACATACAATATCAGCAATGATAGTGACCGGTGGAATGATTTAAGATGCTGGTCTTGAAGTTATTATCATGCTGAGAACCTGGCTGGAGTTGAAGGTGTTAATTATTTTGACCGTCGAGGTTGCACCACAGAGAACAGATACCCTGTGTTAATGTACATCAAGGAACCCTTGAGCCCCCACAAAATATATATGTAAATAAGTGTCAAAATGGAGTGCTATTGAGCGTGGCATATGTATACAACAAACGACAGAGAAGCCCAATGCTACATCCAATATGACAAAAATACACAGTAAAATACTTATATATTCTCTGGAAAAGGGTAATTTAGTTTAACCCTTTGGCCAAAGCGTTGTAAGCTTGCGAGCCGCGACAAGGCAGACACCTGTTCGCAAGTCCTAACACTACCAGATAAAATACTAATATACCTCTATTAGGATTACAATTCTCATTTACTTCTATTAGGAGGGAGAAAGACCACCATTGGATCTGTATCCAGTAGAATGATAGGACCTACTCACTACCCAAAGGGTTAAACTAAATGACCATTTTCCAAGAGAATATATAAGAATTTTACTGTGTATTTTTGTCATATTGGATGTAGCATTGGGCTTCTCTGTCGTTTGCAGTTTATCTAAGCGAGAACCCCTGAGGAAGAAAGCAGCACGCTTTCGAAACGCGCAGGGTGGCCTTTCAGGACTTCCACTGTGGCACCAGACCTGTTCCTTAACTTCTGAATCTATCCCGAGGCGAATCAGCTGTTACTAGCCGACGTCCTTTGGTACAACGAATCTGCTGCGGCGAGTCTGCTACTATCTGCACGGCTTCCATCTAGCGCCGAGAGAGGTTACACATACACACGCCGGCTGGCGTGTGCAACCTTCAATCTACAGATTCGTTCCGGTGCAGTGGCTGTACGAGCAGCAGAGAGGGGATACTCTCAGAATTATCCACCGCTTACATTTATCTCTCGTCCGGTGAGTGAGCAGTTCACCTGGTGTTGCAGTGTGCCGGTCCTTAAATCATTTGTCTCTTATTTATATGTATTTTGTATTTTTTTTATTTTTCATATGTCCATTATTTTTATAAATGTTTTATTAAATGTTTTTTAAACCAATCCTTCACCTATCGATCTCAGCTGATAGTTAGTGTGTTCAATATATGTTGTTTGTCCCCTTTTTATACAGTATTACGCTATGTATTGTGCTTTTGTTTTTATCTCTTTCAAGTACAACTCTTCTGTCCGGAGCCCTATCCAGGCCTTCCTACTGGTGTGATATATATCCTTTACCATCTGGCGCCTTATAATACGTATTTTTTCCCCCTAAGCGACAGAACTAGCTATACGCATAGATATAGGACTAACACATAAGATATTACCATATCCTGTAGGAAATCAACATTTAAAGAAATAAACTAATATTAACCATCTTGTTTGACAAGATACTAATATAAGATAAATTAGAATATTTGAGCTATATAAGAAACAGAGCGAAGGGTAAGGCTGTCTCTGCATAAATCAGTGAAAAACATTTGATGTAATCTGCCAGATGGGACATTTACTTAATAAACAAGTGACCACAATGATACTGCAAGATATGTAATGAATTTATTTGTCAGAATAAATCTGTTTGGAACCATATTTTGGCCATCTTGCAATCCCTCTCATTGGTGGACCTGAGACAGTTGTGGTGTTGGCAGCCTAATGAAGATAGGACGATTTCAGGCCTAAGTAATAATTATGTTATTTTAAGACTGTAACTAGTTAAAACAAGTAATATACTGTAGTATTGTCTTAGAAATTATATTGGAAAATAAGCTGCCTCTGCAAAGATAAGAAGATTAACCAGTCTGGAGACAGCCAGGTGTAGAAATGTTTAGTGTGATTAAAGAAACTTGGTATGTTTAATGTCTGCTGAGTTGAATAGTATATGGTCTTGAGTTTTGAATCAAACGTTGGTTATGTAGTTTGTAAAAGACAATACAATAGAGATTAGGAACATAGGATTCACTATAATTACTTAGTGACAGAACAAAGAAGTGTTTTCTAAATCAAAGTACATTTTGCTAAATGATAAAACAGTGTTCTAATGTTGATGATTGACTAAGAACATTTTGGCTGACAGTGAGAAAAACGGATTGCTAAAATGTATAAAGATTGCATTTGGATTTATAGAATTCAGAATCATTTAACACCACAAAGCTAAGAAACACCAAGTTAGTGATTGTCCCCTCTATAACTAAATTCTATGTGCCTGAATGATGCAACTGACTGAAATTATACTATAAAATATGTTTTCTATTCTCTGAATAAATGGAGAAAACAACCGGACCGGGGACTGTTTGATATATATTGAAAGGTGGGACATTTATTTGCACCCATCTAATGAGCAAATGTTTACCTGCTAGACACAGAACAAGCTTTTGATTTCTGACCTATTCTCAGCAATCTTCTGGATTAAATTCTATGCCCATTTTTACCCTCAATGTTTTTTTACTGTTTTGGTTAGAAAGTAGAGCTGAATATTATAATTACTCGATGGTTACACAATGGGTTACACAAGGGGACTAGCTTTGTTCTTGCTGCTACAATTGCAGTAACACAATGATACAAATATATATCATTTTTGAACCTTTATCCATTACATTTTATTTCATTTCCATCCTAGTGCAGTCTGGTCCTCATAGTAATGCTTCATATGGGGAACAGGAATGGAAGGCCCCAGAAGTAGCGTATAATTGTACATGACAAAGTCAGCTTGTCAGTGCTGGTGTCAGCGCCCAGTTTATCTGTTTCTCTTATCACTACAGTGAGCTGATCCAGAGAAAGGGTCAAACACTGCCCAGTATAATACGCATCTCTACTAAGAAGAACTGATGGGAATTCCCTAGTATGAGTCATATTACGCTTCATCCTGACTATCTAAATCACATCGTATCACCTGTATGCATAGGACTGTGCTGGCATCACTGTGTATAATGTATTCAATCATTTCCAGGAGAGCATTTGCATGTACTTGTGCAAGAGTCAAAGTCCAAAGTATACTGTTTTGCTGTATATATACTGTAACATCTTCACTGTTTCACTGTATATATACTGTACCATATTCACTGTTTTACTGTATATGCACTGTAACATATTCACTGTGCTACTGTATATATATACTGTAACATATTCACTGTTTTACTGTATATATACTGTACCATATTCATTGTTTCACTGTATATATACAGTACTGTAACATCTTCACTGTTTTACTGTATATACACTTTAACATCTTCACTGTTTTACTGTATATGCACTGTAACATATTCACTGTGGTACTGTATATATATATACTGTAACATATTCACTGTTTCACTGTATATATACAGTAACACCATCACAGTTTTACTGTATATATACTGTAACATCTTCACTGTTTTACAGTGTGTGTATATATATATATATAGATATACTGTAACATCTTCACTGTTTTACTGTATACATATTGTACCATATTCACTGTTTCACTGTATATATACTGTAACATCTTCACTGTTTTACAGTGTGTGTGTGTATATATATATATATATATATATATATATATATATATATATACGGTAACATCTTCACCGGTAGGGTGTGAGAAAACCCATGTCCACATTAAGTCCTTTGGTTTTGGTGTCAAAGAGTCTTATCATTCTGAGCTCAAATGTTTTCCGTTCTTGGGTGCTTTTAAACATTCCATTGAGGATTTTGATTTTTAAATCATTTATGGAATGATCTGGTTGTGAGAAGTGATGTCCCACAGGTGAGCAGTATCTTCCTTCTTCGTGATGGAGTATAGAGTGTCTGTGCATATTCATTCTTCCTTGTAATTTTTGGCTGGTTTCCCCAATGTAGCAACCTTGGTCACATTTGTTGCATTGAATCATATACACTATATTCGTGGTTGTGCAGCTGTATGATCCTTTAACATTGAATGTTCTATGGTTGTGACTGGCTGTGGGATCCTGGCAAATATGTTTGCAGAGTTTGCAGCGTGTGTTGCTGCACGGTTTTGTGCCGTTATTCATGTCTTTAAAATCGTTGTGAAGTTTTCTGCTGACTAATTTTTGTTTGAGGTTTGGTGGTTGCCGGAATGCAAGAATGGGAGGTTTGGGAAAGATTTCTTTTAATGTCGCATCCTCTGTCAGCATGGGTTGCAGATCTTTGATTATTTTTCGTATTCCCTCTAGGGTAGGGTTGTATGTGGCCACTAGTGGTATGCGTGTGGTAGGTTCTTTCTGTCTGTATTGTAGCAGGTGTTCTCGTGGGGCTTTTAGTGCAGATGTAATAGTTTTGGCAATAGTCTTTGGTTTGTATCCCTTCTGTCTGAACGATTCGGTCAGGGTTGTGAGATGCCTGTTTCTGTCTTTAGTGTCAGAGCATATGCGGTGGTATCTTATAGCTTGGCTGTGTATGATACCTTGTTTGGTGTGAGTGGGATGGAAGCTGGAGTTGTGGAGGTAACTGCATCTGTCTGTTGGTTTCTTGTATACAGATGTGTGTAGTTTCCCATCTTTCAGTGTTACTGTCGTGTCTAGAAAGTTTATTAGGTTTGCAGAATAATCCATTTTGAGTTTTATTGATGGATGGAATGAGTTTAGGGACTCGTGGAATTGTTTTAGGTTTCGGTTTTGTGCGTTATTCATGGTCTTTAAAATCGTTGTGAAGTTTTCTGCTGACTAATTTTTGTTTGAGGTTTGGTGGTTGCCGGAATGCAAGAATGGGAGGTTGGGAAAGATTTCTTTTTATGTCGCATCCTCTGTCAGCATGGGTTGCAAATCTTTGATTATTTTCGTATTCCCTCTAGGGTAGGGTTGTATGTGGTCACTGTGGTATGCGTGTGGTAGGTTCTTTCTGTCTGTATGTAGCAGGTGTTCTGTGGGGCTTTTAGTGCAGATGTAATAGTTTTGGCAATAGTCTTTGGTTGTATCCCTTCTGTCTGAATGATTCGGTCAGGGTTGTGAGATGCCTTTCTGTCTTTAGTGTAGAGCATATGCGGGTGGTATCTTATAGCTTGGCTGTGTATGGTACCTGTTTGGTTTGAGTGGGATGGAAGCTGGAGTTGTGGAGGTAACTGCATCGTCTGTTGGTTTCTGTATACAGATGTGTGTAGTTTCCATCTTTCAGTGTTACTGTCGTGTCTAGAAAGTTTATTAGGTTTGCAGAATAATCCATTTTGAGTTTTATGATGGATGGAATGAGTTTAGGGACTCGTGGAATTGTTTTAGTTTTCTTCACCCTCTGTCCATATTATAAACAGGTCATCAATGTATCTGTAGTATTTGTAGGGTTTGTGGAGGCATGTAGTTAGGAATCTTTGTTCAAGATTTGCCATGAAAAGATTGGCATATTGCGGTGCCATCTTGGTACCCATTGCAGTCCCCATTAGTTGTAGGTACATTTCCTTGTTGAAGCTGAAGTAGTTGTGTGTGAGGATGTATTCTATCAGTTTGGTAATTCAACCAACTACCATCCAACACACTGCTAGTTACCATGGATGTAGAATCCCTTTACAGCAACATCCCCCACAAGGATGGTATTGAGGCATGCCTGCATTTCCTTACAACATCTCCCCGCTGGATCAGAAATACAGCGCCGATTGTAATTACCAAACTGATAGAATACATCCTCACACACAACTACTTCAGCTTCAACAAGGAAATGTACCTACAACTAATGGGGACTGCAATGGGTACCAAGATGGCACACGCATTATGCCAATCTTTTCATGGCAAATCTTGAACAAAAGATTCCTAACTACATGCCCCCAAACCTTACAAATACTACAGATACATTGATGACCTGTTTATAATATGGGCAAGCAGAGGGTGAAGTGAGTGAAGGGATATATATATATATATACTTAGTTAAGTTATGGTGAGTAAAAAAAGTGACAAAAACCCACCACAGCAAAGCATATAGCAAATGGTAAATATACTGTATGCTCATTTGCATGTCTTAGGCAGGTCTGCAACCCCACCTTTCACCATTATCACCGAGCACACAGCACTTTCAATGCAGCAAGGGATTCTGGGAAATGACATGCAAATGAGCGCACAGTGCCACTTTCTGCTTCAAAAACCATTTTATACATGGTTCCCTATAGGCTTAAGCTTGCTGCATGGTCACAGCTTTGAGCACAGCCAGGGTTAAGATGCATAGCCAGAAAACCCACCCACAGACAGCTGTTTCGACCTTAATGGGTCTCATCAGTGTGGGGTTGGTTAACTGGCTATGCAATGAAGCATTGAGGATGGGGTTTACCATACTTAGTTAAGTTATGGTGAGTAAAAAAAGTGACAAAAACCCTCCACAGCAAAGCATACAGTGCCACTTTTTTTAAATTTTTATATATATATATAATAAAAAATAAATAGATGATACCGTTCTGTGGCTAACTAAATGCTTTTATTTGTGCGAGCTTTCGAGATACACTGATCTCTTCTTGAGTGAGTTATCCCTTACACAGGGATAGGTGGGTAAGGGGCGTATCCTCCCAGCCCTGCAGATAGGGACTGGGAGAGTGAGTTATCCCTTACACAGGGATAGGTGGGTAAGGGGCGTATCCCCCCAGCCCTGCAGATAGGGACTGGGAGAGTGAGTTACCCTTACACAGGGGTAGGTGAGTTAGAGGATTATCCTCCCAGCCCTGCAGATAGGGACTAGGAGAGTGAGTTAGCCCGTACTGGGGGTTGGGTGGGTCAGAGCCTTATCTTCCCAGCCCTGCAGATAGGGGCTGGGAGAGTGGGTTTGGATGTTTATTTATTTTTGTGTTTCCTTAAACTGTATTGCTTAAAGTGACAGACTGAATACAAACCGAATACGAAAAGGGTTTATTTTCCCCAAATATGTCTCCCTGGTTGTACAGATGAGCAAAGCAGTGCCTGACTCCTTGATAAAGTGTGCATCCACACAAAACGCGTAGGAGGGTTGCTTGACCTCCGTTTTTTATATTGTTCTAAATAAATAATTTTTTATTCTCTATTTTGACCCACTCTCTTTGGCTGTGCACCATATATTCATTTTTGCTCAGCTCTATGTCAGGGGTTAATATACAGCTGGAGTGGATCCCAGTAGCAGGAACAGCAGGGAGCGTGGTCGGGGTCACAAGCAGAGGTCGGAGGCAGGCAGCAGATAACGTGGCCGGGGTCACAAGCAGAGGTCGGAGGCAAGCAGCAGATAACGTGGTCGGTGTCACAAGCAGAGGTCAGAGGCAGGCGGCAGATAGCGTGGTCGAGGTCACAAGCAGAGGTCGGCAGCGAGAAGATAGAAATAGGACAACAGCAATAGCAGCAGCAAACACAGGAACCTAGCACAAGCTGGAGGAACAAGTACAAACAGGCACTAACAGACTAGAAGGGGAAGTTTATATAGACAGGCTGAGAGGTAGAGCAGAGGTGTCAGGATTCAGGGTCTGGAATGTTCCTTGAGAGAGTTGGCAGAACAGTAGCAGTATTGGTGGAAAAGCATGGGTACTGCAGGCTAGAACATGACACTATACCATACCACTGGCAGCACACCCATTGAGGAGACACAGGACAGAGACAGGGATTGCCTTTGAGAAAGAATGGTGCTTGCGCCATCTTCAGATTCGTCCACCTCCAGAGTAAAAAGTAGTTTGGGATCTGAGTGACACAAGATAGGTGCAGACCCAAAAGCTTCTTTGAGAGATTTGAAGGCTTGAAGTGCCGCAGGTGGCCAGGAAGAGGTGTTTGCCCCTTTCTTTGTCAAGGCAGTGATAGGAGCTACAGTAGAAGAATTATTTTTGAATTTGCGATAATAATTAGCAAATTCTAAGAATTGTTGAATTGCTTTCAAGGAGGTCGGCTGTGGCATTCTAGCACTGCTTGAGTTTGTCAGGGTCCATGGAGAATCCGGTATCCAAAATAGGCACTTCTCTAGTTTGGAATATAGGAGATTCTCCCGAAGGTGAGACAAGACCAGCTTAGTGTGATGGATGTGTAATAAGAGAGATTTAGAGAAGATGAGAATGTCCTCAAACTAGACTACGACAAAAAGATTGAGAAGATCTCGAAAAATCTCATTTACGAATTCTTGGAATACTGCCGCAGCATTACAAAGGCCAAAAGGCATGGCTAAATATTCACAATGCCCATCACGAGTGTTGAAGGCCATCTTCCATCCTCGAAGATCCAATTTGGAAAAGATAATGGACCCTTGTAAGCGATCAAAAAAGCTCAGAGATGAGCAGTAGGGGATAACAGTTCTTCACAGTGATCTTATTAAGCCCTCTGTAGTCTATACAAGAGCGGAGAGAACCATCTTTCTTTTTAACAAAGAAAAATCCAGCCCCAGCTGGGAATGAAGAATTCCGAATAAATCCCCTCTTCATGTTTTCTTGAATATATTCAGACATAGCTTTGGTCTCAGGAAGAGAGAGAGGATAACATCTGGCTTTGGGAGGAACAGAGCCTGGAAAAAAATCAATTGGGCAATCAAAAGGCTGATGTGGGGGAAGAACCTTGGAGCTTACCTTGTCGAAGACATCTTTGAACTAAGCATAAACTTCAGGAAGAGTAGGTTTGTCTTCTTTAGGGACTTTTAAACTACAGATTTGTTGTCTCGGAGTGAAACAAGACTTGGTACATTGAGGGCTCCACTGTATAGGTCCTTTGTTGTTCCAATCCAACTGTGGGTTGTGTCGTTTAAGCCAGGGGAGGCCCAGGATTACTTCAACGGATGGTGTATGAATTACATCCAGAACGATCTCCTCCTTATGGCCATCATTAGTGATGAGAGAGAGTTCGCAAGTCTTCAGAGAGATGAAGGCTGGCTAGAGGGAACGTCCGTCGATGGCTTTCAACCCGACAGGCACAGATTTATGGAGAAGCGGAATCCTGTTCCTTAAAGCAAAGTCTTGGTCAATAAAATTACCTCTTGTACCGGAGTCAATGAAGGTGGATGTAGAGACCTGGAACTTGTCACCTTCTAGGAGAATGGGGAGCATGATCCGACTCTGAAAAGTTTCCTGGGAAGAAGGGGAAGGAGAGATAGTGCCCAATGTGATCCCCTTATACCTCATTGAGCTTTGGCGTTTCCCGGTTTGAGTGGGCAGCGAGACAGTTGATGTCCCGTCGGTGCTATTTCTCAATGAAAGATAATCGGTGGCTTCCTATTTGCATAGGTTCAGGATCGTCTGAAAATGAAGAATCTATAGTAACAAGATTTGTGGATAGAGGGTATGGCCGGAAGAGGCCTAGAGTAAGAGCGTTCGACCTTTCTCTCCTGGAGACGCTGGTCGACATGGATACATACCGCAATGAGATCCTCTAAATTTAGTAGGTCTTTCCTGAGCAGCCAGTTGATCCTTGAGTGGTTCGGCTAACTCCTGCCAGAAGGCCGCAGACAATGCCTCATCATTCCAGGCTGTCTCTGCTGCGATGGTCCGGAACTCAAGAGCGTACTTAGCAACTGACCGGAGACCTTGAGAGATATGAAAAAGAGAGGATGCTGCCGTGATCTTGCAACCCGGGGTATCAAAGACCTGCTTGAATTATTTTATAAAGCAAGAGTAGTCCTGGGTAACTTCTGGTCTTTGTTCCCAAATGGGGGATGCCCAGGCCAGGGCTTCACCGGTCAGCAGGGCGATGATATAAGCTACTTTCGACTTAGTAGAGGGAAAACGAGAAGGGGTTCATTCGAATTCAATTCCACATTGGTTAAGAAAACCTCTGCATTCATGAGGGTCACCAGCATAGCGGTTAGGAGCAGGGAGGCGCGGTTCAGCAGACATGGTTAGTTTCCAAGAGGGTGAGAAAGTCGCTGCCAGTCTCGTAGGTCTATTTTGCTGCTGCCGCAGAGAGAGGTTTGCAAAATCCAGGTTTAGAGAGTTAATCTGCGTCTCTAACTGATAGAGACGGTCTAGAGGGCTTGCTTGGCCCACCTCAGTGGGGTCCACGTTCGTTGGGCTGAGCACACTGTAATGCTTGCATTCACCATGAACAAGGCGGGACCCCGGTACTGAGGTGGGAAAGTATAGAACTGCGCACCCACAGCAGCGGAGGCACGCCTGGAGGGTGGATAGTCAAGATCGCCGGGTCTGGGCTGGAGACAGTGGGTTAGTCTTGATACTTGCCGAGGTCGAAGGTAAGTGCCAGGAGAATAGTCAGAGTCTGAGGTGCCGAGGTCAAGGGTTGGAGCCAGTAGAGAAGTAGATTGTACGTTTGCCGTGGTCAGGGTTGGAGAAGGTCGGACGGTCAGAGGCCAGCCGGGGTCGATAATCCAGAGCAGGGTCCAAAGTCTAGCCGGGTCAGTACACAGGGAGGCAAGCAGCAACAAGGTTAGTACACAGACAGGAACGAGGCAGGAATAGAGATGTGGAAACACAAGGCTACCAATAACTATGCTCAGCCAAAGAGGAAGTGACAGAGCTGAGCATATATAGCAACAGGAGTCCAATGAGAGAAGGGGTGGAGCGGAGGAGCGGCCTCTGCGGAGGCAGGGATAGGCTGACAGAAGCAAGAGACAGGTGAGGAATAAGTTAGTTTAGCTGGGGAGCGGTGCACGCTCGTCACGTGTGCGCGCCACTCGGGGTGACCACCTGTCACAAGCGGAGGGGCGGAGCCAAGTTCCGTGGGAATCCTGAAAGCCCTCCGTGGGCGCGCGCGCGCGCTCTGTAAGGTGCCCGGGAGACTGTACAGCAGGAGGCAAGGAGGAAGCGCTTTTATTCAGCCTGTAGCTTTAAGCAATACATTTTTTTTATTATTTCAAACATTTGTATTGGTTTTTCAGGAGGAGAACAGCATTAGTTCGACATCATTTTCCAAAGTCTTATACTCCTGATACAGAATGTGCATAACAAAAAGTCACTTAGAACCTAACTGGCAGACTGCGTCGGGCATACAGATAGAAAGACTCCTCTTAACTTCTTGGAACAGGTGTAGAAGGACAGGCAAAGAAAAGATGGAGGAAAGGGATATAAGAGGGGTGGGAAGGGTGGTGGGTAGGAAGGGGATGGGGTGGGGGGTGAGGAGGGTGAGACTGAAGGTGGGACCGGGGGAAGAGGGAGATAGTATCCCCCCCTCGCCCCATCGGAGGCCCCCCCCCAGCCGGGGGGGGGGAAGGGGGAGAGGGCAGCGCAAGGTATTTGCAACTCAAACGAGAAAAACGGCCAGCATCCTCCAGGTATATTTTTATACTGTTTTAATCGTAGGGCCACATGTCCAAGACCCTGTTGAACTGGTCCATTTTCTGGCTCAGGAGAGCCGATAAATACTCCATTAATTTGACCTCATTCATTCTACAAAGCACCATCTGTTTAGTCGGGGGTTTAATATTTTTCCAGTTGGCTGTGAGCGAACACCGAGCTGCAGTAAGCAAATGTGAGACTAATTTTTTAAGGGGGGCAGAGATTGACTCCAACGATTTTGCCAGTAGAAACACCAGTGGGTCCAGACGGACCTCGTCTCCGGTTATCTCCTCAATTAATGAGCGGATCATGCTCCAGAATAACTCCAGGGCATGTCCACAGTATATGCACCAGGTCTCTGCTCTGACCACACCCTCTCCAACACATATCAGGCTGGTCAGGGAAGATCTGGCTCAGCCTACTCGGGGACAAGTACCAAATAAATAACATTTTGTAGATATTTTCTTTAATCGTAGTACAGATAGAAGTTTTGGCCGGAGCTTCCCAAATGTCCTCCCAGTCGTCCCTATCTATTTCTAGATTGAGGTCATCAGCCCATTTCATCATGTAATTATGATTGGCGGTTATCATAGACCATGCTAACTCGGAGTATATTTCTGAGATCAGACCCGTCTTGTATGTCCCCACTGCGCCTATCCTTTCGAAGGGCGTAGGGCCTTTAAACTTAGCCTTTTGGGATATCGCTTGGAGGAAGTGTCTGATCTGGAAAAACCCATACAAAGGGAGTTTTACCGATTGATGTCTTTCCTATAACTCCAAGAGTGGGATCAGAGACCCCTTGTCTAATAGGTCTGATGCGGTTTTTATACCAGACACGCGGAATTGCTTAAAATCTTTAGGATCGCAAACCGGGGGAAAGTCCGGGTTCCCAAAGATGGGAGTGAGTACGGAGGGCGAGGATGACAATCCATGTCTGTTTTTGGTTTTTGCCCAAATCTTCCACGTGCAACTCATGGCTCCAAGGCCTGTCCTGCCCGATATTATCTCCCCGCCTCCTCCGGACCAAAGTATCGCCCGAGGGATAGGGGAGAGACATAGGAGGCCTCAATTTCCAACCAGCAGCAAGACGCTGGGTCATTATTCCAGACCGCCGATTGTTTCAGGTGGGCTGCTTGGTAATATTTAATTATGTCTGATGCGCATAAATCTTTAATGTCGCTGTAACAGGGGACTTATCCCTGTTCAGTAATGTTCCTTTAATCTAGCAGTGTGGTAGTTAATTACTAAACACCACCTGCCTGATTAGATTGTTTACAAAAAGCCTGCCTTTGAGACAGGAAGTGACTGACTCCTTAGCTCTGATTGAGAGCTGACCTTTGGAGACACCACAATGTCTTGAGTTCTGCCAGCCACACAGCAGAGCTGATTGCAAGACACCCAATAAGACTTCTAAACCTGGATGCTGATATTTTTCTGTGCACGCACGGGCGCGGTTCCAGGAGAGCAGAGAAGCTTAATCTACAGCTGATAAACAGATAAGACTTTCATTATTAAGAGACTGCTTATATCTGTGTAAGAGTGTGCACATATATATATCTAAAGGTTCGCGCTGTCAATCACAAAGCAGCGCTATTATCCTTCTGTCAGCAGTCACTGTGTACAAGTTGGTCGCAGCGCAGATGGAGAAGCGCGCGAAGGGCACAACCAATCTGTGGGAGACTTTGGGGGTTTGAACTCTGAACTCCGAACTGCGAGAGAGTCAGCTGAGGCTGAGGACCAATCGGAAGCGGGTGCGAGACCTGCGATAGAGACCGGAGCGTTGGTGGGGGTGGGTCAGAGCAGAGAGGAGGATGAAGGAGGAGGTTGGCGGAACCTCGTGTGCGTGAGCGGAGGGTCAGTGACCGCGCTTAGGTGAAAGGTATTCCCCGGCCCGAGGAGTATTCCCCTGTCATCGTAGGGTGCTGTTTTGTAAGGACGGCCTAGTTGGTAGGGACATTTCCATTAGTTGTGGTTTGGCTGCGGAGCTGCGGCGCCATCTTGGATTGGATACAGACGGCGCCTGCAGCAAGGAGTGACGGCGAAAGGCTGGTAGCAACGCTAGGACCCTGCGTGGAGTGTTGTGGTCATCGCAGTGAACGGAAGGTATTCATTGTCTACAAGGCACCTAACCACGGTCACCAGGCGCTGATCCCGCCTCCACTAACTAATTGGGCCAACTGTGCAAATCCTATGTACCATACCTATACTGGTTACAAGACATACTCCTAGGAGAGTGGCCAGAGCCACCTATGTACAGGAACATTACCCCTAATAAGGTGTGCCGAGCCACGGTGTGTGTGTAAGGTTATATGTTTATTCTGCAGATCAATGTTTTATGCATGATATATAAAAGGTGCTGTTTGCATAATGCTGTTGTGAGTTTCTTGCTCAGGGTATAATCTCTATCATGGGGTTCCTGGCAAGTGGAGGCGCTGCACCGCCCGATTAATAAAGGTATGACCCAGCGCTCCCCAAATCGGAGGCTCAGAGCCTCTGAGGACACAGGTACATGCACCACAGTAGGTTCCTTATTGCAGGCCGTTCAGAAAAAAGGGCTACATTTGGAGGCGCTGCTGAATCTTAGACCTGGGGTGCCCCCACAATTTTTTGTATACTATGTGCAACCAACCCACATCAGTCGGTGCCCTCGGGCGCTCGACGGTGGCGCAAGTTGGGCCCAACGGCGCGGGATTCCCTTGAACCGTGTTTCGCGCATGGGCCATGTCCCAGCCAGTGATCTCGTTAGGCACAGTGACCGAGCAGGTCCGAAAGCTCCTCTCCTGGACAATAGCCCAAGTACAAGACCATTTTTCTGACCGCGACCAGACCTGCGCCGGATTGTATGCCATGAACAAGATATATGGCCCCGAGGCTTTGCCCCGATATATGTGCTGCCCGAGGCCCCGGGGGTGCGCTGTCCATATGTCCAGGCAGGACACCTGTGCCCCTGGCCCTTCCACCCCGGAGAGGAGAGAGTATCCCCCACGTTGGCGCCGGACGGGAAGGCCGCCGACCACTCCCTGACGGCGGTGGCACTGCACCCCGCTGGCCCGCAGCCCTGAGCATAAGCTCCTAATCTACCCAGTCCGGCCTGCGGGCTGGCTCAACCGACTTACTTAGCCTATCAAGATGGACGCTCACCCTGCCGTGGGGATAGTTACCGGGAGACACCTCGTTTTCCCGCCCTAGCCGCCGTATCACAATACCACCAGCTTCCCAGGCTCAGTACAGGAAGTTAAAGCCTTCTCCGGTGAGAAACCACGCCCAAGGGGAAGTAGGGATAGAGAGACTGGTGGATCATACCGAACAGTAACTGCCTGAATGGACTGCACGGAGGCGCGTCAGAGACAGCGCATCGCGAGTGCTTACGGCCCCCGCGTCCCACATGGTGCACCTACACGTGATGACACACCCGGAAGCTGATGCAGCAGATTCATCTACTGCCTAACCAAGGCGTTATGGAGCTCCGGTGGACATGTACACTTTGATGTCAAAATTTCATGCGTTAGTGACCAGAAGAAGGGAAATGGTATCCGATTTTCTCGCGCGACTACACCTGGATCTTGGAATATGGTGAGGAAAGGCGTGTTGCCAAGGAAAGAAGCCAACGGAATACGCTACCAATCAGTTGCTGAGGGCCGGCCTACCCTACACCTGTGTCGGTGCGGGTCAGTAGCTGCATAACGCCGGGGGCAAGCCCTGTCGTTTCACGACTTAATGGATCGGGTCAGCGCACGAGATGGTGTTGTTAGGGCGTGACTTAGCCACGGGAAGAAGCCACCGCCCGGGGGTAAAGAAGCAAGAAAGTGGACCCAAAGCCCCGACGTGCCAAACCTGGGGATCCCGATCCGAGGATTTGTCCCTTAACCCGTGACACCAGACTCGTCCCTCGACTGGGTGAAGCCCCCCAACCAGGAGAGACGAAGCTTACCTCAGCCAAATGGCGTGTTATACGCATGCGGAAAGATGGGACATTTACGGGCCCACTGCCCCACCTCGAAGGAGCGACGTCGTCCCGACCGGCGCAAATCGATGCGTGCCCAACCTGGAGGATGAAAAGTGTTGTGCCGCCCTCTCAGAGCTCCGAATGGCCCGCCTCCATTGTTGCGCGTAGTTATCGAAGGCAGCTACGCCGCCGCATTGTTGGATACGGGTTCTCAAGTAACCATCGTATATACGGCCCTTCTAGGACCAACATCTCCACCGATGCCGTTGTTATCTGCGGATGCCCTGCGACTACGGGGATTGAGCCATGAAGATTACCCCATTAGCAGAGAGTAGTAGTAGTACGAGATTAACGGTTTTGCATGTTGAGTTAGATTCTCCAGTGAATCTGGTAAATCACCCATGGAAGTGGAGGCCTTAGTGTGCCCGAACTCAGGAACCACCCAGCGCCCCAACATCTTGGGGACAAGCGCACATTGTGCGCGCGCGTGTTCCGCCAGATTTTTGCAAGAAGCGGGAGAAGCCCCATGCGCGCCTTAGGCGCCTGTCCGCCCTCAAGAGGTCTGCGGTAGAATTGCGGCTGAAGTAGAGTATGGCGTCCCTTACAGTCAAGAAGGGGACTGACTCAAATTCCCCCGGGGAAGGACGAATGATGGTCGCGCTTGTCACTACCCCGACGAACGGTTGGAGGATCACTCTTAACCGTGGAAAGTGTGGCCCAGGAAGAACAACGTTTGGGATACAAAGTACTAGCCTCTGTCAAGGAATCCGGAGCCGGAAGATCGAGGCGCACCTGGGTGTACGTGCAGAATATATCCACGTACCCCATGACTATCGACAGGCAGCAGACGCTGGAAGGATATACCCTGTAACTCCCGAGGAGAGGTTTCGAGGCGACCATCTAGGTGCCCACCTACTACCGTCGAGTCAGTTTGAATTGACTTCGGCGAATCGCCACTCCGGATGTATGGAGGAGAGGATGCTGAACGAGCTACACGACCGAGGAGTGTGTTCTCCAATGTGTATGGACGCTGGGTTGCAGTCGCAGCGCCCACCATACCATCGATAGAGCGACGCTACCCCCTTCCGGGAGCGCTCCCGCCGGCTTGCCCCCAGCAGGATGTTGACGAAGTGAGGGGATTAATCGACGAGATGAAACGGCTGGCATACGTGCCGGAATCTCGGAGGACCTTACGCCTCACCCATTGTGGTAGTCCGCAAGAGAGCGGACGGTCCGTCTATGTGTGAGTACAGAACTCTGAATACCCGTACTATTCCCGATCAGTACACACGCCCCGATCGAGGACCTCCTGAACGCTTCTGACGGAAGCAAATGGTTCAGTGTGCTCGACCTCAGGTCCGGATATTATCAAGTGCCAGGGCCAGGGAAGACCAAGAAAAAACGGCACTTATCTGTCCATTAGGGTTTTACCAATATTACCCGCATTCCGCAAGGGACTTGCGGTGCCCCGCCACGTTCCAGAGACTAATGAAAAAAACCCTGGCGCACCTAACCCGCGGAAGTGTTAGTGTACCTGGACGACATTATCGTTTCGGGCGGACTCTAGAGGAGCACTCCGAGAGACTGATGAAGGTGCTGGATAGACTTCAGGGGGAGGGTCTAAAACTTGCGCTGGACAAATGCAAATTCTGTGCGGTCCTCTGTGAAGTATGTGGGTCTATTGTATCGGCTGATGGGGTATCCCCGACCCAGGGAAGATAGAGGCGGTGGTGAATTGGCCCTAGACCTCAAAATGTTCAAGAGTTACGGTCTCTTGGGGTTTTGTGGCTATATATACGGCGGTTCGTAGAGAGCTATTCCAGCAAGGCCAACGCGACTGAATGATTTCTAAAGGTGTATCCGCGGAGAAACCGGGAGAAAAGGAAATCGGCGCAGACACCTTTGGGAAGACATGGAATCCAGAATGTGTGAAAAGGCTCTCAAGAACTTAAAGGCCAGCCTCACTCAGGCTCCCCGTCTGGCCTACGCGGACCCCGACAGAGACTATGTTCTACATGTCGATGCCTAGCCTTAGCGGATTAAGAGAGCGTTTTGCATCAGATGTATAGAGACCGGGCTGCGTCGTGTGGCCTATGCGAGCCGAAGCTTAACCCTTAGCGAGCAGAATTACCCGGTCATAAACTGGAATTCTGGCGCCTAAAATGGGCTGTGGTAGATAAGCTGCATGACTAACCTATATGGGGTTCACAGTTCGCAAGTACGCCACGGATAACAATCCCTAGACCATATATCAATAGTCTGCCAAATTGGACGCCACAGGACATCGTGGTACTGCTACTAGCCAATTAAGTTAAGTTAACCTAAAAAAACCCGGACCCACCCAACCTAGGTGCCGACGCCCCGTCTCGTCGACCTGGCCTTCAATCCACCCTGATGAGGAAGTTGGAAGATGATACCGGGTCCCGGATTGGCCTCTGCTCCGTGGCTGCGGGTAGTCAACGACCACGTGGCATTCTCGGAATACGGTTGTTGACTCGTTGGGATGTCATTCGCGGGCTATTCCTCGGGCCTATCCAGGGTCGAGAAGGGATGAATATCACTGACGATAATATCATCTCGTGGAGGGTATTAGGCATTATACAACACAAGACCCCATAGTGGAGCTAGCACGTAAAAGCGGTTACAACAAGATAACCACTTCCTATACTGAAGCGGCAGCCCAAAGACTCTGGTGAACTCCTGTCAAATGAGTTGGGAAGTTCGAATGGACAATTGTTTGTTATATCGGGTGATATCTTATCATAACCATCACGCATCGGCGTCAGCCGTGTTTTTGCCGGAACGTTTGAGAACCCTAGTCCTCCGGGCCCTCACGATGACCATGGTCTAACCTCGGGCATTGACAAGACATTTGGGCCTTACAGGATAGGTTCTATTGGACCGAGAATGAGGGAGTCCGGTGAGCCAACATTGTCGGAGGTGTAATCGTGTTTACAACGAAAGGCACTGCCCACCAGGGCGGCTCCTATGGCACACTTGAAAAGCTCGGGTCCAATGGATTTGGTGTGTATGGATTTTTCTCTGTATCGAGCCCGACAATCGGGGAGTTAGAATGTTTAGTGGTCACTGAACACTACACTAGATACGCCCAAGCGTTTCCCTACGAAAGACCAGAAGGCGTAACGTGGCCCGAGATACTATGGGAGAAATATTCATTCACTATGGGTTGCCGAATCGTCTTCACTCTGATACAGGGCAGAGACTTTGAGAGTACACTGATACGGGAGTTGCTCACACTACTGACATTGCCAAGTCGCGTACTACCCCGTACCACCCGAAGGGGATGCTTTGCCTGAACGGTTCAATCGCACTTGTTATGAATGTTAGGAACTCTGACGAGCGCCAAAAGAGGATGGGAGTAAAAACGTCAAGGCATTGGTACATGCGATAATTGTACCCGACATGAGTCCACTGGGTATACCCGTATTTTTTGATGTTCGGAAGAAGAGAAGCCCGGCTGTACGGGGATGTGCGCCTGGGGATATTACAATGGGGTATCAATAGGGACGCATTCCGATATGTCCAGCGGACTAGGGACAGTTTACAGTTGGCCTATAAAATGGCTCTGAACGGACGAACTGCGACCAACTGAATGCGGGAAATAAAAGGCGCTACGATCACAAAGTACGTCATAAGGAAATTCACCCGGAGATGCGGTCCTCTTACGCAACTAGGTGTTCCTTGCCGGAAGCATAAATGGCAGACAGGTGGCGGGAGGGGGGGAGAGGGTGTGTATGAGGGGAGAGTCACAAATGCCTGGTCTTCCTGTTGTACCGGATCAAGGATTTGAAGAGAGCGTAAAAGTGTGGCATAGGATCATCTGCTTCCCATACCTCGAGTAGGGACGGACGAATTGGAAGTCCCAGCCCACGCCCATAGATGGAGAGTTGAACACACAGAGGATGGCCCAGAGACTGTAAAAATTGCCCACCTCTGAGGATCCAATGGAAGGAACCTTCAAGAAGCGGCCTTCCGGCCGGACGGAGGCATACTCCCGAAGGAGCCACGGTTGTAAAGTAGCTCTTGGCCCGAACATTGACCCTTTGACTCCGCGAGTCAGCCCACCCCTAGACCCTCAAAGTCCATGTTTCACACACCCAAAGAGACAGTACTAATGTTGGAAACCCCTCAAGGGTAGTAGAGATGGAGAGCACCAGTTGAGAATGGATACTCTGCAGAGGAAGCAGAGGAGAATCAACCCGGCGAGGTCAAAGAGCCTGTCAGCCCCCATGCGAATGGCATATGATCAATTTGGGAACCCCATTATGAGGCTCAGCAGTGGGCTCGGCATAGGATGCAAGCTATGATGGTACTGTTTTAACGAAATGTGTAACCTAATCTAGGACTGAGAGGGTTGTGTAAATAGTTAGATATATATGTGGTTTATGTTAGTCCAGCGGGGACGGTGGATTCTGGAGAGGGGAGAATGTAAGGATGTGACATATATATCTAAAGGTTCGCGCTGTCAATCGCAAAGGCAAGCGCAATAATTATTCCTTTGTCGCAAGGTACTGCTGTACAAGTTGGGCGCGCATGCGCGAGAGAACGCGCGCGAAGGGCAACCAATCTGTGGAGACTTGGGGGTTTGAACTCATGAACTCCGAACTGCGAGAGAGTCAGCTGAGGCTGAGAGACCAATCGGGTGCGAGACTCTGGATGAGAGGACGGATGCGTTGGTGGGCGGTGGGTCAGAGCAGAGAGGGAGGTTGAAGGAGGAGGTTGGGAAACCTCGTGTGCGGAGCGGAGGGTCAGTGACCCGTCCGCTTAGGTGAAAGGTATCCCCCGGCCCGAGGAGTATTCCCTGTCAGTTAGGGTGCTGTTTTGTAAGGACGGCCTAGTTGGTAGGGGACATTTCCCATTAATGTGGTTGGCTGCGGAGCTGCGGCCGCATCTTGATGGATAAGACGCGCATGTCGCAGCCAAGCGAGATGACGGCGAAAGGCTGGAGCAACGCTAGGACCCTGGTGGAGTGTGATGGTCATCGCCAGTGACCGAAGGTATCATTGTCTACAAGTGCACCTACACCGGTCACCAGGCGCTGATCCCGCCTCCCACTAACTAATTGGCGCAACTGTGCAAATCCTATGGTACCATACCTATACTGGTTATAAGACATACTCTAGGGAGAGTGGCAGAGCCACCTATGTACAGGACATTACCCCTAATAAGGTGTGGCGAGCCCGGTGTGTGTGTGTAAGGTTATAGTTTATTCTGCAGATCATTTGTTCTTATGCATGATATATAAAAGGTTGCTGTTGCATAATGCTGTTGTGATGTTCTTGCTCAGGGTATAATCTCTATCATGGGGATCCTGGGCAAGTGGAGGCGACTTGCACCGCGATTATACAAGGTATGACCCAGGTCCCAAATAGCGGAGGCTCAGAGCTCCTGAGGACACAGGTACATGCACCACAGTAGTTCCTTATTGCAGGCGTTCACAAAAAGGGCTACATCTGCTTATTTTCATGCTATGTGTTTGGGATGGGAGAAATGCTTAACTAATGGAGATGTGAACTAATTGCAAGGATTTCACCAGAAATACTCCCAAGTGAATGGAAGCTTTGTTCCCCCCCGTGTTTGGATAATTTCCTGATGAAAAGGAAAAGGCACAATAAAGCCTATTATAATTTCACATTATAACGACTCCAATTGTGTACCTCTGTGAACGTCCGTCTACAGTCGCAAAATCAGTATACAGTTGCAGTAATACATCTTTGACATCTGGGTCCCAGAGCTGACACTCTAAGACACTAAAACACGGGTCAAGGATAACCAAGTGGGCTTGACCTTTATTATAAGCCTGGTTAACCCCTTCACCATCACAGTAGTCATATACAGCTGGTTAGTGTGTGGGCTCAAGAGAACTTCTATCTTTAGCTGGTGTTCTAAAACACCCCATTAGTTGCTCGGCTTGCCTGGAGGCTATATTGCCGAGACTTTCTATGTGCAGGGGAGCGCTGGTGAGTCAGTCTCTCCACCTTGCGCTATCCCGTCAGATCCTCTGTTCGTGCAAGTGAATGTGCATGTACCGCCGACGCACGCGTTTCGCGTGTAGCCACGCTTTCTCAAGGAATAGGGGGTCCCAGTCTCATCCTGGGAGCCTTTTAAAGCCGCGTTCTGATGGGGTTGCATAACAAAATTAACCCCTTGTGTGTCTAATCCTTCCCTTAGAACCTCCAGTGTTGTTCATATTGATACAGTATTAACAATTGTTGTTTCTTTCAGGCATCTTGCACACATCTCCCAGCTTAGAGGTGTTTGTTCATCATTTAGATTTTTGTTAAAATATTGGTAAGTATATTCTTAGCTCCATCTTTAGGTTATCTTATTTTTTAGATAGCCAAATAGGGAGATTCTCCTGTGATTCTACATTATATAGTATATACTGTACATGTGCTTCACAGTGGTTATTTGTTAAGTTTCAGGATTATTGATCTTTGATCATTCATTAACAAATTGGTAGTTTTGTATGTCTTTTTATTCTTTATTTTATTCATTTTCTTATAGATTTGAAATTGTATAGTATGTGCAGTATTTCCTCAAAGTTATTTCCACAAGGAATATTTTGAACCATTGTCAGTAAACAGTTGTTTTTTATTTATTTTCAGGTTTGGTTAGTGTCTCCACTTCTATTTACACCAACGCATTGGTATTGATAAGATCATTCGGAGGTGAATGAAAAAATGCTTTAAAGAGAATCGCTCGTCAATCAAATAAAGGGACTAAAGACAGATCCCTCATTTAATCCCTTTGGAACAGGATGCCAAGCACATATATCCACCAGGATTCTTTAAGTAGTTCCTTATCCCAGTCCCCTCTACGCATACCTGGGGAGAATTGGTCCATGCCCATGAATTTCAAGAGGCTGCTATCTCCATTATGGAGATTATACATATGTTTTGCAATAGGGGTATCCAGTTGGTGTCGTACCGACCCTATATGCTCAAGGACCCTTTATTTGAATTGTCTAAAAGTCTTTCCAACATATTTCTTACCACATTGGCAGACGGCCATATAGATGACCCCCGTAGATAAACAATTGATGAATTTCCTAATTTCATAGTGTCTAGAATTATCCCAGTTTTCAAATTGTTTGGTAACATTGATGTATTGGCAGGCTTTACAATGTTGGCATCTGTAGCATCCTTGGGGTTTGCTCGGTATCTAGGATGGGGTTAGTATCTGATTAAAATGACTATGTACAAGTCTATCATGTAGGTTTCTACTCCTCCTACTTGTGATGGATGCCTTGGTTTGTATGACCAATTTAAGGTCTTCATCAGCTTGTAAGATGTGCCAGTGTTTCCGAAGTATCGATTGTATCATACATACATATGTAGCCATGCATAATAATTACTGCATACATCTTCTCTGTTAGCAGTAAGTCTGGTTACACAACGGCCTGCCCACAGTAGTAATGGAGGTTTTCCCTCACACCCAAGTGTGGTGCCTGTGTAAGGATGGGAGTGGCTGTATGCTCTGAGTCCCTGGATAGTGACCTCAGAGATGCGCCTGCCCCCTGAGTATAAAGGGCACAACACTGACAGTTAGTGTTGTTGTTCGATGGAGAGAGTAACATGACGATATACCGTTATTGAAGGAACACTTTTTGACCCTAGTGCAGTACAGCGGGAACATAGTGATAATTCCAGTGTGTTTACGCCACGCTGTGTCCAGGGACCTGGCACAGTGGTGATCTCCCTAGGAGAAAAGGAGAATACACACTTCATGATTGGAGGGCGACCTGGCAAAGGGACATAACGCACGAGATGTGCGGCAGAGCTGGCAGCTGCATGGGGCAGTCTGCTACATCCCGTGTATTCATAAAGATGTCTGAGAAAAAGAACCCCACTGTGTTAGTGTGATGGTACTCAAAGTGGATGGCACAAGAAGGAGTTCCTCACCAGGACCATCTCCCTGCGGAAGCACACAGATCCTGATGAGGTGGGAGGCGCTGCACACATGAAGGTAAGTTGGACTCGCACCCACTACCTCAGCTACCTGTCCTGATGACATCCCTAATAACACCAAGCGGGAGACTCAAGAGTCCTGTTACTTGCAGGTGCCACCACCACACCGCCTTGTAAGGGGGGACTGGTTAGACTACACGGGCCAATATGAGATTGGGTGGGTCAGGCCAGAGGGAGCACCCTACAGTGAGGCGCTGCTGAGAAGACCTGTCAACAGGACAGGCTTTTGCTAGGCACACGTAGGAATTAAGAAAGTGTCTGCTGCCACTTTGTGCTTGAGGGACGGAGCCAGGGGTAGTCAGGGAGGTGCTGGATATGCATGCGCAAAAGACGCTTGGGATCCGTTAGGGGGTAGGGAGTCTGGAGCCGGGGGCTATTGCTGTCTAGTCGCCTTGAGGTAGCGCTAGCGGGGGACGCCTGAAGGGTAAACTGGTAACTGAGACGCAGGAAATTCTGGAAGGGTCCGCACTAGGTAGCCAAAAGTAGGTCGACGCCCAAAGTGCTGCATGGAAGAGCCAGAGTACACTAGTCTCCATTCCAGATCAATTACCAAGGGGCACAGACTGGAGGAACGTTGTTCGGTAGACCAGGAAGGGTGAGCCTAGCCTGAGGTAGTGCACAACGAGTCAGATCTATGTTAGGTACACAAGTGGTGCACAAGGCATGTTTGTTGTACAGATGTGGTAGCTGCCCGCAGAGCGGAGCTCCACGTACAGAGAATCGGTGTGTCAACCGAAGAAACAGAGAGAGAACTGTCAAAATGGAGGATCTGCACAGAGCAGAAGGTCCAGGATGCGGTCCGATGAAGAACAGGCTACAGAAGAGACTTTTGTGGGCTTGTTATGGAATGGCGTGAAAGCCGTGGCTGCGCGCGTGTTTGTCCTGCCTATGTTCTTGGGAAGATTACCCTGAGAATAGTGAGGACGAAAGTCTTACGAGATGGGAGGAAACGAAAGGACTTTGTTATACCCCAATTAACAGACAAGCCAGACGTTGCCTTCAGTGAGAGAAAAGACAGTGAAAGAAAAGACAATGCTTACCAAGATGGCGGTTCCCGCGTTCCCGGGACACCGGTGGGCATGCTGCAAAAGGTCTTGCAACTTTGCAGTCTGCTAGATGTTGGCCAGGATTGGCGCCAACGCGAAAAACTCCACCCCGATGGGGAGTTTGGCGCGAAAGCTGGAGCCGCGCCCTCATGGACTATGACTCACTCCGCATGTGGCTGGGTCAGCCTACAAGTCTAAGAGACATCCCCTAGTTTCAACCAGGGGGAGGTGGTGTGCGGTCTCACCGGATGTGCCAGAGGAAAAGGGGAGGAAGGGTGACTATATCAGCCCATTGCCTTTCAGTTGCGAAGAGCCATTGATCAGTACGACCTCTGAGCAGAGTACCTCCGTGAAAAATGGCTGAAGCTGTTGATAAAGTGGACCAAGGTCCTGTGATTTCCACGCACCCTTATTCGGCTCCAGAGGCTTCTGGTGATCCGGTGGAGGGTGTAGAGACTTGGCGTGTTGTGCCTGCAGTGCAGACTGCCGGGCGGAGCCGTGGGCAGCGAACGCCGATGCCCCCACTGTGGACTGCAGTACATGTGGCCCATGACACACATTCGTACCTGTTACAATCTACGGGGATGACCGGAAATGTATTGGTGGCGATAGAAGAACAGCGGGAGCTCTCTGGAACAAGAGTGCCAGTCTCCGCAGAGTCGGAGCCAACATTGGTGCTTCCGATAGAGAAACTCAGCCATCGGAGAGGAGGGGATGATCACGAGGAGCCCATCGCAGCCGGTCCTACTGTGGAGCTCGGCCGAACTGCAAACTGGAATCCTCGGATGAGGAGTGTGCAAGGCTGGCGAGTAAGACAGTCATCAGACGAGACTGTCATACCTTGGTACGCCATGGAGGGATGAAATTCCTCGTGGTATGGAGACGCGGAGTCGAGTGTCTCCTGTACCGCGACCACCGACGCCGTGAGGATCCACTGCGTGGGTGACTGTGGATCGTACGGGAGCCGTATCTACCGACCACCTGCACGGGACTAAGACACCGTGTCTGTCGCAGACCCAGGGAGTGGGAAGATCCGGAGGAGCGAGTCCAGAGCCAGACTGGATCGCGTTAGCAGAATGGGCGTTTGGGAGGAGAGATCATGTGGGGAGGAAGCGACAGGAGAATTGGCATCACCGCAACGATGGCCGTAGGCCGCAGTCAAGTGCGTGTGGGAGGTAAGTGTGACGGAGGAACAGGGAGGCCCGAGGGGACGATGGTGCCGCCTCTGCAGATCGACGCAGCGGGAAAGCGATCCCCTATTATCCAAGGGAATGGGCGGTTGAAACGGAAAGCCCAGGAGTCCCAAGGTTGAAGACAAAGATGGACTTTGTGGCGAGGCTAAGGCAGGTACCGCTGGGGAGCAGGTCGAAACCCTGTCCGTGCCTACTGGTGGGTCCCGTCCCCAAAACCCCGTCCACACCCAAGGTTAGTTCAGGCACTAGCTATAAGCCCCGTACCCGTCCCTATTCTGTTGGATCTAGTTCCAGTTAGGGTTGTCCGGGGAGTCACGGGGGTCTTTTGATGATCGGACTGGGAGCCTGGACTTGGGTACGCGGATGATGGGTGGAGGGAGGAGGGAGCATGTCCGACAAGTGTCGGTGGTCAGTGATTGTCCTAGCGGGATGAGTATCACTTTAGGAATACCTCTCATTGCAAGGGAATTAATATCCGATCTGAGGGTACATCTGGAGTGTATTCGGTGGGCCTGATGAGGAGTCCTAGAAGAAAATGTAGATTCTAGCTCGAGGAACGGAAGGAGACTAGGTGGGGGGCCCTGTACGAGGGGGATGTCTCGTGGTTTGAACGCACCCGCTTTATTTTAGAGAGGGAGGGGGTGGTGGTGATCACTGGTGGGCTGCCGGGGATTTGATGGGATGAATCCTACCTTAGGGCTCTAAGGGTACGATGGGACCGTATACAGGCAGGCCTAAGTATCTAAGGGGGTCCGCAGGGTTAGATGATCCGGTGGAGACACATGGCCCCTATCATGGGTGTGCCGGGACGGCTGGTCAAACCAGTTTAACTAGGGCTTGCAGAGCTGAGCGAGATCATTGCCAAGTACAGGAGCAGTCCTGGCGGCTGATGTACCCTATGTCCTGAACCTCTAGACAGAGATAGAGGAGAATAGGGAGAGAGGGTGGCCTCAAGAATGATATTAGTATTATATCATTGAGAGAGGGGGAGCCATTAAAGGTATACAGGCCGAGCAGAGGGTAGCTCAACTGATGCGGGTTGGAAGATAGGGCGCAGTGTAAGCACAAGGTGGTGTACTGTAATGAAAAGAGGAGTACCACGCGGGAATACAGTGTGACTGTGCATGATGCGCGGGGCGAGAGGTGAAGAAGCCAGATCCTCGGCATACTATTGAGTGTCCAATAGAGTGGTCTGTTGTTTCTTTTGCGCTCCTGCTGGCAGTGAGTGTAATGAGCGTTCATTATTATTGTATGTAATGATGTTTGCTGTGTATTTGTGTGTTCTTTTGCAGGTTTTCCTGGCGCAAGGTACACCAATTTAGGTCCCAGCCGGGACGGTGGTATTCCCAGGGGGAGTAGTAGCCATGCATAATAATACTGCATACATCTTCTCTGTTAGCAGTAAGTCCTGGTACACACAGGCCTGCCCCACAGTAGTAATGGAGTGTTTCCCTCACACCCAAGTGTGGTTGCCCTGTGTAAGGATGGGAGTGGCTGTATGCTCTGAGTCCCTGGATAGTGACCTCAGAGATGCGCCTGCCCCCTGGAGTATAAAGGGCACAAACAGACAGTTAGTGTTGTTGTTCGATGGAGAGAGTAACCTGACGATACCGTTATTGAAGGAACACTTTTGTGACCCTAGTGCAGTAACTAGCGGAAACATAGTGATAATTCCAGGTGGTTTACGCCCCACCTGTGTCCAGGGACTGGCACAGTGGTGATCTCCCTAGGAGAAAGGGAATCCCACTTCATGATTGGAGGGCGTACCTGGCAAAGGGACATCACGCAGGAGTGCGGCTAGAGCTGGCAGCTGCATGGGGCAGTCGCTACATCCCTGTATTCAATAAAGATGTCCTTGAGAAAAAGAACCCACTGTGTGAGTGTGAGATTAACAGTGGGATGGCACAAGAAGGAGTTCCTCACCAGGACCATCTCCGCGGAAGCACAGATCCTGATGAGGTGGAGGCGCTGCACATGAAGTAAGTTGGACTCACCCACCATACCTCAGCACCTGTCCTGATGAATCCCCTAATACACACCAAGGCGGGAGACTCAAGAGTCCTGTTACTTGAGGTGCACCACCACACACGCCTTGTAATGGGGACTGGTTAGACTACACGGGCCAATATGAGATTGGGTGGGTCAGGCCAGAGGGAGCACCCGTTACACATACATACATACATACATACATACATACATACATACATACATACATACATACATATGTCCCAATAAATCTAGAGACAGGGGAAACAAAAAAGAAAAAAGCGCAAGGCCCATGGAGTAGTATAGTTATGTTATAAACAATTAAAAACGGTTTAAACACTCACAAAAATGTAGTTGGTACAGTCACTTCGGTACTAAGATTGACCGCAGGAACAGAGGCACTTTGCTCGTTGCTTGTTAGGGTTGTGTGAGTTTCAGCCCTCCTGCTCCTTCGATCGGCGATCTGTTTCACTTCCGCGTCAGGTGACTCGTGACGTCGGCGTCGTGTCATCGATCGGGGGTTAGATTACGGGCAGTCACCAGCTCCCTCTTCAAACTCGGCGGTTAGGAAACTCTGCAGTCTGCGTCTTCCCAGCAACTTAGTGTAGGTTCCCAACACTCAATAGCAACCAGAGCAATGTCAGCCCTACGCGTTTCAAGGACTATGTCCTCTTCGTCAGGGGCACTTTAAATCTAACCTGTTTTTGGTCACTGGTGTCCTGTTTTTTCTCTTTGAGTAATTCTAGACGAGATATATGTTTTTCCCTTTTGGATGCTCTTGTGATACATTTATTCGTGTTGCCTCTTTCTGTAAATCGTTTCCTCATCAGAATTGCCTGTCTCTCAAATTGAAGAGTGAATTGACTGTATAACCTCTGTTCTTTTAATGTAACCATGTATCTGTCATCATAACTCTGTGCCCAGGACATACTTGAAAATGAGAGGTAACTCTCAATGTTTTACTTCCTGGTAAAACATTTTTGGAAATAAAAATATATTCATTATTGAAGGTTTTTCATCTGCTGTCCGTGTACTTATCGTACTCGGATGTACTCCCACGTGTACCAAGCAAAGTGTGTTTCTTTTGCACTGTGTGACACCCTGTCTCAGCAGTTTCACAGAAAATGCTAAATTAACCCCTAAATGGAATTCTGATCACCAAAAATCTATCTACAGAGGGGTTACTGAATTCCCACTCTATTCGTTGATATCTAATTGCTACAACAACTGATTCTGAAATATTCAATCTTAGAACCTCCATCCATCTTCATTTCACATAGTGACCTTTGCAGTGATTAATGTATCTATCATAAATATAACTGGTCTAGTCTGTTAACATGCTTTAAAACTCTTAACACTGTTATATCTTCCCTTGATCTGTTTGTTTAAAGATCAATGTTTCAGACGAGTTAATGTCTAACAACGACACCCCCTCATCTTCTCATAGCCCTGCAAACTTTCTAGATTTCTAATCTTCAAGCCCGTCAAGCCCGTCAAGTGCGTTTGAATGCAAATGTATATTTGTTTTTAATACTGCACATTAATACTACACACAAATGTATATTTGTTTTTAATACTGCACATTAATACTACACACATGTATATTTGTTTTTAATACTGCACATTAATACTACACACAAATGTATATTTGTTTTTAATACTGCACATTAATACTACACACAAATGTAGATTTGTTTTTAATACTGCACATTAATACTACACACAAATGTTTATTTGTTTTTAATACTGCACATTAATACTAAACACAAATGTATATTTGTTTTTAATGCTGCACATTGTCTTGGCTAATATTCATTTATGTAGAAGTCAATGGGCTTTCTGCCCAAATCAAATATGGCAACCAATTGCTTCTTGTCGTGTGACGTAGATAGCACTTCGACGCTCCCCTTAGGCCAGCCACAGGTACATAGAGACACCGCACTGTCACCATTGGTTGCGCAGCGATATTTCCGCCCTCAGTAAACATGGCTGCCTCAGGCGGACAGCCTATTGGACAGCACCGTGTTCGGTGGTTGAATTCAAACGCCAGACAAAGCGACGCGCAGCGTGAGCCGGAAGTGAGCTCGGGAGGGTTGCTAAGGAAGCCTTGGTAACGGCTTTAGGAGAAGAGCAGCTGAGGGGGTTTCTTATTATGCTTCTCTCATAAGGTAATTTCTGCAAAAAACAGGGTGAGGGGGATATTGCCTCATAACATGGGGAGAGGGGGACATTACCTCATTATAACCAGGGGGAGAGGGGGTTATTAAACTCATTGTAAACCAGGGGAGAGGGGTGTGAAGGAGAAGAAAGGAGAAAAAGGGGGAGAGGGGAGGGGACTGAGAAATCTGCGGTGTTCGACGAAGGGGTAGGCGGGTGGAAATGGCTTTTGGTATATTTGAGGGGGATGGGGATGTGATGGACATGCCCCTGATTTCATAGCGTCACATGCACCACGGTATCGGATGTGGATCTTCTTGTTGTGCCTGCGGCAGTTATGGTTGGGAAAGAGAGAATAGGTTAGCACTAGCAGATGTTGTTTCGCGGTGCGGTACGAGGCTTTTTGGTCTGTGTTCGATAAGAAAGTGAGGTTAGGGTCGCAAGGGAGCAGACGATAAACTATGCGAAGAGGGGGTTGAGGGTAAGAAGGTACAGGAAGCAGAAGGTAGTCACGGGTGGTAGGGAAAAGGGTTGGCTGCAGGATAGTGATAGAGGGAGAACGCAGGGAGTAGTTAGGGGTCGACGGGGAAATGGGGAAGGCGGTCGAGGGCGGGGAGTAGGAAAGAGAGGAAGGTTGGCGGGGAGTGGATGCGCGATATGGTAGGGAGAGGAGCCCGTGCGCTCTAGGTATGGGTAAGAATGATTCTAGTGTCTATGAAACGCTTGTTGCTGGCTATTTTGCGATTTCGAGCTGTGCGCCTAACGATGGGGTTATTGGGTTTGATGCAGTCCCCTTGGTCCGCCAGCAAGAGGGTCACGGATAGAAAGTCGGGAGTTCATGAATCTGCAGCGGGGTTTACGAAGACCGAGCTCGGACGGTCAGAGGAGTGAGAACGGAGGTGGGATATGCGGATCGTTTTAAAGCAGTCGTCTTCAGTTCGAGCTGTATCCCTCGATCTCTTCTTTATCAGGGCCGGCACGCTTGCTCCAATATGCCAGCATGATCCTTACTGTCTAGCCTTACATCACGTTTGTTTCCCACTCGGCCATAGGCCACTATCGCTCCCCCCCACCTTCCCCTTTCTGCCTCTGTCGTATACATGTACCCTGCCTTTGTTCCGTTATCTCTGTTTTATGCCTGACGCTCTTGTCCGTCTTTTAAGAGCCCTCTTTTTACGTCTTGCGCATTTTCTTCCGTAGCCGTCAAAGTAACTATTTTCCGTCTCTCTTTAAGGTGCCACCCCCCCTTTCCGAGTCTTCCTTATCATTACCGACCTTTATTGCACTGCCCTTCATCACCTTTGCTCCTCTTCTCATTTAACCAGGGGGAGACGGGGGTTATTACCCTTCATTGTACCTAGGGGAGAGGCGGGGCATGACCTCATTATAACCAGGGGGAGAGGGGTTATTACTATTGCTAACAGGGGGAGAGGGGACATTGCCTAATTGAAACCAGGGGGAGAGGGGGCATTGCCTCATTGTAACCAGGGGGAGAGGGGGGCATTGCCTCATTGTAACCAGGGGGAGAGGGGGACATTACCTCATTGTAACCAGGGGGAGAGGGGGACATTGCCTCATTGTAACCAGGGGGAGAGGGGGACATTGCCTCATTGTAACATTGTAACCAGGGGGACATTACCTCATTGTAACCAGGGGGAGAGGGGGACGTTACCGCAGTATAAACATGGTGGAGGTGAGAGATGTATTCACTCATTATATTATTGCATTTGAGTAATAGGCACAGCTAAAGACACACATGCTGAGCGTTCATGCATTTCGGGATCTGTTTCATCTTTTCCTTATATTGAACCCTAATATTTGCAATGGGCTTCAGCTAATTCAGGCTCTAGGAGTTACAAACTATGATGGCTCTGCGTGAAACTAAAGAGAACAGGGAGCTGTGAGATCTTTAGAGACCCATATCTTAAAAAATCTCCATGAATACACACACTTTATCCAAAATGGTAATACTGCTGTGTTTTTAAAGTGTGTGTTTGTGTGTGTGTATATCAGTACCGTGTTAGCCGAGCTTCAATAATCAAAAACTAATAGACGATACCGTTCTGTGGCTAACGAAATGCTTTTATTTGTGCGAGCTTTCGAAATACACTGATCTCTTTTTCCGGCGGTACCACAATGGATAAAGCAGAAAAGGTTTCACTTAAAAACAGTGCATCTGGGAATGTTATCTGTGACTGAAACCTATCCCCTGTGCTGTATGCGATTTATGACTTGAGGTGTTAATATATATATATATATGTGTGTGTGTGTGTGTGTGTGTATTCCAATGGTGTGAGTGTATTCCAATGGTGTGAGTAGGTGTAGAAATGTAAGAGGATGTTGCAATACTATAAGTGTGTGTGGATACTATGTGGTCCCTATTGGTATATAGGGATGGAATTACATTGTGAATTGGAGTGTGTGTGAGAGACAGCGTTGTGTGCATTCATATAGCGCAGTATGTATAGACATGGCCTTTAACACTCGTGTCAGTAGTGACTTGTGAAACTGCAGTCGCGGTTTAGGCCACCGCTAAGTGTCCCGAACAGTTGCATAAATTTGTATTCATGCAACCGTCTCTCTTTCGGGGGTTTTAAGATTACCTTTGAGTATGGCCACCTTCAGATCGTTCATCTTATGGTCAGAGTCAGAGAAATGTTCGCCGACAGGACTGTCTCTTGTTCCGTGTGTGAGGCTGTGGCGATGCAGGTTCATTCTCTTGTTTCGCCCTTGTCCTGTCAGGTGGAAGCTTTGGCCCTCAGATAGCTGGCTGTGTCTGTAGGTTTGCGGTATACAGACGTCTGTAGTTGGTTGTTGTTTATAGTAATGGTGATGTCTAGGAAATATACTTTGTCTGGGGAATGGGTGAGGTTGATGGTCGGGTGAAACGTATTGAAGTTCTCATGGAACTGTATGAGTTCCTGTTCACCAGAGGTCCAAATCAGGAGGATGTCATTGATGTCATTCATGTATTGAAGATATGTAAGGGGTTTCAAGTGACAGGTGGAAAGAATTGTAGACATGCAAATTCACAAAGCCACCAGAATACCACAGCTGTCTCTCTCACACACAGCAATTCACAATGTAATTCCATCCCTATATACCAATAGGGTCCACATAGTATACACACACACTTATAGTATTGCAAAACCCACTTTCATTTCTATACCAATACACTCCCACTCCTCATACACCTTTTGTAAAGCGCTGTATACACTGTGGGCGCTTTATAAATTAATTCTCTCCCTCTCTCTCTCTCCGTTTATAACTGTACTGTTGCACCCCAAAATCACCTTGGCAAACTTGATAAACTCTACAATTCAATATACCACTTTGTGTGCCAATGAAACTAAAACACACATCACTGTGACATGCTCAAAGATATAGATTGGTCATCACTTAAGTGTAGGCGCAAAGTTCATCTTTCCTTTCTTGCCTTCAAATACTTTCTGGGCAAGCTACGCCCGTATCTGAACAAGCTCCTCACCCCTACAACATGCAGCACGTATCTTCTGGGATCTGACTCCAAAAGACTGTTCATGGTCCCACGGCTCAGCAAAGTATCAGGCCGCTCCTCCTCCTCTTACCGTGCACCCCAAAACTGGAACAGTCTACCGGAGACTCTCACAGCCGCCACCAGTCTAAGTTATTTGAAAAACTAAAGCTGTCTCACATTTTTATCTAGTCTGTAACTGTTGCATACGCCTGTAATATATATTATCTCTTACTGTGCATGCTATGTCTTGTATATAATGTATAACCCTGCTCACTTAATGTAACTATATGTATTTGTAACCATGTATTTGTCATCTTAACTCTGTGCCCAGGACATACTTGAAAACGAGATGTAACTCTCAATGTATTATTTTCTGGCAACACGTTATAAATAAATAAAATGAAAGAACAGGGCTTCACACAATATCTTTGTTGGACCTTCGGTTGATTACTGGCAGTTCTGCTCCATATCTCTATATGGCAGTAACTTTCATTTTCGTTTTAGATAAAATTATTATTTATTAAAATCATTTTTTATTTCATAGAGTGCTTTTCTCACAATGGGAATCAAAGTGTTACACAACTACAATATACTGTGCTGTAAGCAGCATTGTACATAAGATTTTTACAGTCTCTGCCCAGATGAGCTTACAATATATGTTTTGGTACCTGAGGCACAGGGAGATACAGTGATTTGCCCACGGTCACAAGGCTTCCCTGATTCAAACTCGTGTCATTGTTTACAGTGTGTCTTTACTCACTGAGCCACTCCTTCTCTCTCTCCTCTTTGAATCTTACCCCACGCATGCTTCTAAAAATATAACTACTTATAAGAATATTCCCTTTATTTAACAAAGCAGTTGCACACACACAAACATGATGTAGCCAGGTCCCCCCTGCCTGTCAGCCCCCCCCCCTCACCTTGCTGGCGTTAGCGGGTGCCGCCGAGTCCAATGGCGGCCCCGCCAGCCGATCGCAAGAGTGAGGACAGCCAGGGGGTTGCCGGGGATGCGTTGCGGCCAGTTGCCAAGGCCGCGATCGCGTTGCAGGGCTCCCGGCGCTCCCGAAGCAGCAGGGCGGCGAGGGTGCCGCCATTGCACATTGTCTTGCGCATGTGCAGTGAGAGCCAGGTGCCGGGAGGACTCCAAACAGCTCGCGCATGCGCAGGAATGAGCCCGCGAAACCCTAGCCTACCAGGGAAGGCTCTAAGCAGGGACTACGAGTCCCATGAGCCTCTGCGCACCCCACCTGACGCCAGGGAGCCAATAGGGCTTAGGTTCTCCCTGCAGAGGGAAAACAGATACATTTCGCGGGCTTGCAGCTCACTAGTCAGTCAGCGCCAGGGGAAGGAGGTAGGGTGCAGGAGTCAGTGACTCCCTGCACTAGGCCAGCAGCCCCCAAAGCCCAAGATAGCCCTAAGCCACCCAGTAGTTTTGAGTGTTGTAGGGACAGGCCCCAGGTTAGGGACCCTGTCACTTACTATCCAGATCCAGAGCCAGTTAGGGACACAGCGGACGCCGCGCGTCTATCCCGAGGTTTGGGCTCAGACCTTCGCTGTCGTTGCAGTAGCCATCTGGGTGGGATCGCCCCGGATGGTAGCTCCTGCATTCAGCCAACATCAACCTTCGGATCCTTTGTGAAGTTCCTTGGCAGGCCCGGGCACCGGAGTGTCCGGCATGTAATCCACAAGTGCACCAACGAGTCCTCTCATATACACACGTAGTGGCTGCGCAGTCACACATACACATCTCACTTGAAGGGTGGGGTAATACTGTGTGGGGCTACTGGACACTGGGTGGGATCATCCAGTGGGGTTTGTGAGGGAAGGTAGCGTCCTGTGCGACGCGGTTGTTAGTGTCTCCTCTAGGGAGGGACACCTGTTGATATACGTGCATCTGCTTATGGTTATTATATGCAAGTACGTTCTATGTTCACAAGTAAAGTCATTGATTGTTTACATACGTTGTGTGGAGTGATATTAATGTGTCCTGCGAGGAACAATTCCTGCTCTGCTAGGAACCATCACAGGTGGAGGCGCTGCACCGAGTACAGGGTTACTCCTAATATAATTGCCCCAGGTTCGCCCTTGCGGAAGCTCAGCCCTCCTGTGAGCCTAACAGGTAAAGCACCACACCTGGTAACACTAAGTTCCCCGCACCCACACTATATCTGCGATTGGGTGGGGTGGAATACCCGTTACAATGATATTAAACACACAAAACTATTTATGATTTAGAAAAGCAGTTAAGGGATTTGTGAAATATTTCCCCTATTGACACAATTTACCCACAAGAATAGGTTACTGCCACCTAATGACAGCAAGATGAATTGCAGTAATCATCCCATATCATCCTTTTCCCTGACCATCCTTATAGTTTGTCCCATGTTCTCATAGACTCAACTGACAGAAAAGACACTCCTGGAGAGGCCTTACAGATATCAATATTTGGGGGGTTAGAGTGAAGGTGGTATAATTTGTAAAAAAAAAAAAAAAATACGTGTTCTTGGCTAAAAAGTCAGTGTTTTGTATGAATAAAAGTTATTTGCCAGAACGGTTTGATTCGCCCAGGCTGCTCTTTTTTTTAATTACTGTGACATGTTGCACTCTATCATATGTCACCCCGGGATCCATTGTGTATCTCGTGTATTTGGAATTCCTTTGCTTTGTCTGTTGTGCCGGGGTCAATGTTTGCTGCATTCAGTTTTACCAGGGATTCAACATCAATGCAATTCTTCTCCGTGTAGTATTTGAATTATTTTACTTGCACAGTAATGCACAGTAATGCACAGACACTGCTCTGAGATTAAATAAATTCGACTTCTCTTGGTTTCATGTAAGCTGGCTGTTTCAAATATATTGTTTTTTTCCAGATCTACTATTTTTAGTGTCCAGTGTTTGCATTTTTTGTAAATGATCACGGTTGGAATGAGGGGAAATAAAGAGAAGATTTAAATGTACAGATTCCTTAATCAGATTTAAAGGCCTCTTTAAAAAAAAAAAATGTAAATCCTACATTTTATTAATTGAAGTGGGAAAAAAAAGTTAAAGTAAGTCACTGTATGGGATAACTTCCAATGGGTCTATTTATCAAGACAAAAGCAGTGCAATTCTGGGACAGACAAACTGCATCAGATGCAGGGCCGCCATCGGGAGGGGGGGGGGGAAGAGAGAGAGCTGGGACAATGGAGGCTGTTGGGACCTCTGGCCAGGCCCCAGCTTTGTGTGTGTGTGTGTGTGTGTGGTGGGTGTGTGGTGCATGTGTGTGTGTGTGTGTGTGTGTGTGTATTATGTGTGTGTGAGAGAGGTGGGGGCAAGAGGGAGAGCGGTGGAGGGGTGGGAGAGAGAGGGGAAGTCTCGCAAGGCCGCCGACACTGGGGGTGGGCGAGATGGTGGTGTGGGAGGAATCTTGCAAAGCCACTGACATGTGGGAGGGGGGCGAGGCAGTGGAAACTAGTCCTGGACCCCAGGAAAGATGTCTGCGGGCCTGAACAGATGTTTAAAGGAAACAATTCCCATTTAAAGTGAATTTATAATTGTTCTGATACAGCGAGATTTCCAGTGCTTGACACACACCATTGATCAGTGACTCAAACTCATCAAGACTTCTTTTTGCTTTCTTCCATTTTCTCATCCTTGTTTCTTAGAATGAAGACACCCCCATCCACTTGTACCCGTGCTGAGAAAAGCTCTCCTCTTGCTGCTCTGTATCAGAGACAACGGTTATCCACGTTTACTGTAAGTACGCTTCATCAAAATTAACCGAATAAAAGTGCGTAGAAACACCGGTTTATGCCCCTGCTGTTATTTATTACTATATATTTCACGGGTTTGAAGCAATTTGCGACATTCACACATGAACCAGTTACTCAAGTGGTGATTTATAATACAGGTTACTCCAGGGCAGCAATGCCATCTATGTCAGCGCTTTGACCTATGTCGCTGGTAACCAGCCTTATTACAGACAGACCGCAATGACATTGTGACCCTACTGTCACTTTACTTCCTCATATAACTACTTTCTCACTATGGTGTCTTTATGATGATGGCAGTTCAGTGTAGTTGAGTACTGTAACTATTTGTCATGTCTATTATATTTCTAGGCTGCATGTCATGTGTGGTCAATGTCCACTGAAGAAGGAGCACCCTTCTGCTGTGTGAGTCAGGCCTCTGAGTTAGGCAGTCATAACAATGGCAGAAGAGCTCATCATTGTCGGAGCCTATTTAGCACTGGCCTAATGGCAGAAAGGCAAAGCGCTAACAGAAATGTAAGAGAAACATGTTCTATTGAATCAGGGCTGTTACTAATTTTACTTTAAGTAAAAGTCAAGCACACCAAAAAAGATATCACTTAAAAGGTCAAGTCATGGTCTTTTAACTGGACTTAAAGAAGTCATAGCAGCATCCAACGTTTCGGTGCATACAAGCACCTTCATCAGGGATGGCATAATTTAGTTCCGTTTTGTTTTTTAATTAACATGTCATCAGAATATTGTACTATTCAAGGTTTGATTTGATCTGTTTTATTTCCCTGCTCACTGATTTTTCTTTTTTTTTGGTAAACTGTGTATTTTACTCCTTAGAACGGAGCCAAAAACCCAACTTAATATGGCTCCTGGTTCTGTGTAGGTGACATTAGTAGACCTGATAAGACCTTATCCGCGAAGATTTTGAAGAGACCTTTTTTTTAATGATCAAACACTTTGTAGTGTGCATGGTAAACAGCTCTGTGCTGCTTGGCAGAGTGGAGAGATGGAGAAGAAACAGCAGGAGTTGCCATGTGAATACTCTGCTGCAGGCTCTGGGCCTTCTAGAGAATAAAATAAAAAAGGGTTAATCTGCGTTAAAGGTCCTATTGGAGGAAACTGCACCTTTAAGTGAAAACATGAAAGCATCTCGTGCAGTTAATCAGATGCTGTTATAATTGTTCGCATCCTGGTGACATTTTTCCTATGCCGCGTGTTACATACAATTGGTCTGTTTTTATACAAAAAAATGTTATATTGAAAAACAGTACCACAAACATCTGATTATAAGATAAGATGTACTCCATTGCACAACAGCTGTGATGCTTCCTGCTCTGCAGGCCTCTTCGTATCTATTTCCAATGCCTTTATACTGGTTAGATCGTTTATATAAGTTTGTTTTTGGACATACCAATAAATAAGTCTATATAACATTCAGTTGTTGCACATATGTTAATTTTTCTCTCTTGGTTCTGAATTTCATTTGTTGGAACATCTACAGCTTTCCTAGTTATGAGCACTCAATCACTAATATGGTAAATGAAGTAACAAAAAATAATTTATTGTCAACAAACGAATAAAATAAAGGGTATTAAAAGGGGTAATAAAATCAACTAGGGTCGTTGTGTAATCACTATATGAATGCTCACGACCCTGTATTAGTATATATCAGATGGCTTGAAAAAGTCATCATAGGTACTATGAATATAGAAGGCTACTAAGGAGAAGCCAAAAAGGGAGGGATAATACCTAAACCTCTAACTCCCGAGAAGGGGGCAAGGATAATATAGATCCCGAAATGGATTACGGAGTATTATATTTCATAGTTATGCACTCATAATAATGGTGGCAACAGACTGATGTTATATTGTCAGACGCACTCCTGCATCCACACTGAAAAAATAAGTCTATCAATGCAGATGACAATTGGAATTGCACAGAAATACCTTAGTATGATGTAACTGGTATTCAGTAAGTAACGGCACACTCCTACATCTATGCTGATCCTCAGGACCTTATCAGCACGGATGTCTGCTCAGTAGTTCTGTTAGGAGTGAGACATGCTCCAAAGTAAAAGGTTAAAGCAACACACTATTGATCAGCAGTGCAAGGCTCCAGCTACACTGATTGTGCTATTATTTATTTATTTTTATTTTTACGCGATCCTGGTTATAATGCGGTCTCATTATGTGGACCCGAGTACCGCGTTATAACGGGGTTCAGATATATAATATAGTATAACCTTGGTGAAACTACTCCTTTAGCCATGGTGTTGCATGACCTACCCACATTGCCAGCACTGGGCCTTGAACCTGATTTCCCCACATTAAACACCCGTGACTTTGCCGCTAATCTTAATTTTACTTGATTTATGTTTTGTGCATGGTCACTCTGAACTGGAGGAATTTATAGTAAACAGCTGACACATTTTCTATCTGCTTATCAAAGGCTAATCAATAAAATATAAATGAGTAGTGCACTGCTTAACACAGTGCATTAGTTATATGTGGTGAAATACTGCTTTGCACAAGCACTGAGAAGGTTGTAATATAATGTGTAAGCAAGAACAGAATCTTAGTCGAAGCTGCTTACTATAGGCCAGTATGACAGCAGTACATATTTTATCTATGGGACAAATTATTTGTTCTCTGTTGACAAATGCCCCAGTTCCCATTTTACAGTGGGGAATGGTAATGCAAGTTTAACAGTTTTATCACATATTTTATTTAGAAACCAGTAGAGAATGATAGATATAATTTCTCCTTGCATAACGGCATATGGATCAAGTACAAGTAATGGTTATTGCACACGTTTCGGCGTTAATTATTATCATTATTGATTTGAATAGGTGTTAATGCTGAAACGTGTGCAATAGCCATTAACGACACTTGTTGTATGTGTCGCATAGTTCCTGGAGCTCATGCGTGCAGAATATTCTGTTCCTTACCAAAAAAATGAAATGCACTTTTTTTTTTTTTTTTTTTTTTTTAAAGCTTTCAGCCTGTTTGGATGAGGAAAACTCGAATAATACTCAGGACACACAGGGTTTTCTAACTAAATTGTTGAACAGACAAAAGACTAGATTGGATGAACGGTCTTCCCAGCTTTCCAATATGACACTTTCACAAACCCTTCATAAAAGCTTGCGTGGCAGTGATGTGCACTGGTATGTGATGATATTGTTTATTTTCTTACTAGATAATTGGATCAAATGTCTAAAGATCTTGCCCCTGCCATTTTTGGGACATCAAGAACCTTGCATCGCAGGAAGGTCGACTCGCCCTTTCATCTTTCTGAAGCAGTAGAGAATGCAGTGACTGGTTTATGTTTTAATCTATTATTAATGTTTAGTGAATCCCTTCACTGTTCTCTGACGTTCCCTGCATATAAAAATCCAACGTGTTCCAAAACAAAATAAGACCATTAGCACTTCCCCTACCTTTACCACCAAATTGGTTGAATGACCAGTACCGTCACATGATATAAATGTTACCTTTCTTTAGGGTTTGAGGGTCAGTGGGAACAAGTGTGCTCTTTGACTTTGAAAGTTTTTGTGCTAAACTAGTTGTGGCTCCTCAATCTTTCAACCATTTTAAGATGAACAAAAATACTGCAAGGCCGCAGTGTGGTAGAATGTTTTCCAGTTTTTGTCTGGGATGCAGGATTCTATTTTGTTGTCTCTAACCTGGTAAACATCCCCCTTACTACTGTCACTTGTATTTCAATAATAAAAGTGTAATCCATTTTACCCGGGTCCAAAGGAGTTTACATCAGATTGAGCATTGCCCTGTATATTGTCAGTCTCTCATACCTGCTCAGGGTGCTGGGTCGGTGCAGGCTGAGCGATTATGCTTTAATGTAGGATGGGAGCCAGGAACTTTTATAAAACATATAGTGCTTTATTGTACTTCCGTCAATAATGCTTCACAGACACAGACACCCTTCACTGATTGATAACTTGTGACAAATAATAATATACAGAACTTTATCCCCTTTGTAGCTCTCACTCCTCCTACCCTGGGGAGGTACTTAGCTTGTTCGCTGCAGAAAGGGTTAAACTGTCAGTCTCTTGCTTGGTTAGTGGCGCTCCATGTTAAATGGACTTCTCTGGAATACACTTCAGGTTGCTGAATCCACTAGTGCACCGCATACTACTTCCATACCTATCTGATCAGGATTGCACCAGGGACCTTCCGGTTAGGCTGATACAAACACTCTGGAGTTACTAACACTGAGAACTCCATACTAAAGGTATGCTTCCTCCCATTCAATAGTGACTGCCATCTCAGACCCATACTACTGATGCTTACTTAAAGGGATATATTCCTAAATAAAAACAACAAAGGGTAACAGGACACGTTGTTCTATTTAAAAAAAATGTATATATATCTTTATTTGGGGATGGACACATCTTAATACATGAATCTATACACACTTTTTTTTTTATAAGACTCATGATGAGGCCCCAGTCTGAAATCTGAAGAACCTGTTTCTAAAACATTGGGTAGAGCGTTGTTCAGTTGTGTGAAAAAGAAAGTGCACAAACTCTTTGAATTCTATGGTTCTACATGTCAGGACATAATAACAATCTGTTCCTTAGCAGGTCTAAAAATTAGGTAAATACAACAACACATGACATATATTACACCGTATCATGATTTATTTAACAAAAATAAAGCCAAAATGGAGAAACAGTGTGTGATTATGTCCTGATATGTAAAACCATATAATTCAAAGAGGGTGTACTTTCTTTTTCACACCGCTGTATACCCTTCTATCTCCCTATAGTGACATCACGGGTCACAAGACGTACAAAGGAGGGTCAATTCCTTCTGCACAGGCATCCTACATCACATGATGGGGAGGGGAGTAACCTGACTGAGCCCAAACAGTTACCCCATTAACCTCTTAACTGAAATTGCAGTCCCAAAGGGGGGCTACAAAAGTATATTGTGTGTTTTGATTTTTCCCCACATTGGCTTTAGCACATGAACAGCGTATTTAATGATACAAATATTTAGTATATTTGGTTAAAGATGTATAATTTGGTAAGAACAATGCACATCTAAGACCTTTAAGCTCAACAAAAGTCAAACCAAGGGAATGGTACTTGGGTAAATTGCAGTTTCTGAATTCACATGATGAGAAGGGATTTATTCATAAACCATATACAGGCATACCCCGGTTTAAGGACACTCACTCGCGAGTAAGGACATATCTTCCAATAGGCAAACGGCAGCTCACGCATGCGCCTGTCAGCACGTCCTGAAGACCAATACCGGCTCCCTACCTGTACTGAAGCTGTGCGCAAGCGGGGAGACTATAGAGCCTGTTACAAATGCCTTATTTACATCAGTTATGCACGTATATTAAAAATAGGAGGGGTGTTTAACCAATAGTGGCGCTCATATACATTTATAACAATAGTGAGATAATCAATAAAATAGTGATAAAGTGATACTCAGACAAACATAGTAGTTGATTGCAGCTGTAACCTGGTGTAGGATTTCTTTCTCAATCCTCGTTTGGACAAGTGGCAGGTGAGTCATCAGGAAGCGCATACCATGTGGGAACACATAAAAAATACTTATGGTGCAATATTGTGCAAATAGTGAAAAGATATTAGAATGTCTAGCACAGAGTGTGTACTCAAAATACTCACAAACGTGAGGGAGGATACAGACACGTAAAGGTATCTTTACGAACTGGTGTCAATCTGTGTGGTTAGTTGTTGCCAGAGGAGTGTGGTTATCAGCTGACCTTAGGATAGGAAACACTGGACATAGCGTAGACTGTTTGGCAGTTTAATACATTTAGTAGGTAAAATCCAATCTACTCACATGTAGCAAGATAAAAAACAGCATTTTTGATCACAATGATCTCTGCAAATTCCGCTTGATGCTGCCACCGGATAGGATCTCTCTCTCGGGTTTTCTCCTTCTCTGCTGTGCGTGTCACCAGTGCGTGTCAGCAACCGGAAGTGACGTCATCAGCATCCGAGGGTTCCGGTGGGTAGAGACAGCGTCACTCTACGCGTTTCACCTCTTGGCGTCTTCAGGAGTGACGTTGTGAGCAGTGTAGCTAGTATATATACACCCTCTAATTAACATTTAATTGGTTAACTGGGAAATGCTTGTAGACTATTAATGCCAAGGTTATACTGGCCCAGATAGCTGCTGTGATGGATTTCATGAATGATTGGGATCGCGATCCTGCAGGGCAGTCAGTAAAACTTTATCACTGAATGCCTGTCCATAAATATTGGACATATATAATCTGCAGGTGGCGGTCTTTCAACAGTACCTGCTATATCTATCTAGTACACAATCTTCCGAGTTTGTATTTTACCAAATCTCCTATATAGGCATGAACAGCTATCCGACAAACATAAGCTTTTCAAATATATTGTCATACACATTCTATACTATAAAGTGCTTAGTGCATGGTATACTGTTGGCATCATAATAGAGTAAATATATTGCCACGAGTGCTAAACAGTTTCAAAGCGAAAAAACAATTTATTAATCTCTGTATCATACATATGCAGAGTTCAAATCTGTACTCTAACTATTAAAATCACATGATCTACCTTTATTAAAAAACTTAAAATATATAAAATATATCGGTAAAAAATATAACGGTAAAAAATATATAGTGTCCTGAGGGGGGAATAGAAAAGAACAGTTAATGCAGGAAATATAGGAATAACTGATGAATTTTTTAATATATATAATGTAATAAAATCTCATAGAAAAGGTTTAATATCAAATTCTAAATTCAGGCCTGAGGGGGACATAGTGTTCAATTCAAACATCCAGAAAGATTCTCTCTTTAAGAGAGCTGAATGTCTGTTGCCACCCCTCCAATGTGGCATCACCTGTTCTATGGCCTTAAAAGTTAACCCTATTGGATCAGAGTTATGCTTTAGCAGGAAATGATTGGAAACACTATGGGTGGTAAGTTTTCTCCTGATGTTTCCAATATGCTCCAATATACGTATTTTCAAAGGGCGAATTGTTTTCCCAACATATTGGAGACCGCAACTGCACTCAATGAGATATATTACGAAATTTGTTCTGCAATTGAGATGTTGTTTTATATTGTATACTTTATTGGTAGTATAAGACGTAAAATTATTCGTAACTTTAGACCTAAAGTTGCAGGCTGTACACATTTTACAGCCATGAAAACATTGTGTCGGATTCAACCATCCGGAACCCTCGGATGCTGATGACGTCACTTCCGGTTGCTGACACGCACTGGTGACACGCACAGCAGAGAAGGAGAAAACCCGAGAGAGAGATCCTATCCGGTGGCAGCATCAAGCGGAATTTGCAGAGATCATTGTGATCAAAAATGCTGTTTTTTATCTTGCTACATGTGAGTAGATTGGATTTTACCTACTAAATGTATTAAACTGCCAAACAGTCTACGCTATGTCCAGTGTTTCCTATCCTAAGGTCAGCTGATAACCACACTCCTCTGGCAACAACTAACCACACAGATTGACACCAGTTCGTAAAGATACCTTTACGTGTCTGTATCCTCCCTCACGTTTGTGAGTATTTTGAGTACACACTCTGTGCTAGACATTCTAATATCTTTTCACTATTTGCACAATATTGCACCATAAGTATTTTTTATGTGTTCCCACATGGTATGCACGTATATTACAATTGCAGCACAGTACATGCATCGATAAGTGGGGAAAAGGGAGTGCTTCACTTAAGTACATTTTCACTTTACATACATGCTCCGGTCCCATTGCGTACGTTAATGCGGGGTATGTGTACGATATCTATACAAACCATATACGTGTGTACGGTATCTATACAAATCAATGATTATATGGGGGTGGGGGGGCATGAATGGTGACAAAAATATGACCTGTTATTGTTGCGGAAGATCTTGCATTGCATTTTAGACCCTTGTCTTTGAGCTTGACACCTGTGAAGGGAATGAAGTGATTTAATATGCTGTATACGCTATTAAATAGTTGTGGGGAGAAAAAATATTCTTTCTTTTATTTTTATTTAGTGGCAGGTTTTTTGTCTTCCAAAACAGGCAAAATGAAGGAAACCATTTTGATCAAATGACATCAGTACTGACACAGCTCGGAGAAGCCGATATGGCAGCCGGTTCCATTGAAACACTTTTGGGAGATCTTAAAGACTCTTTAGCTAAAATACCAGGTGTAAGTATTGCTGATGCTGTGTCTGTACATTTTGCATCACCATTCATAATAGATGCTTGTAAAAAAAATACATATACAATAATATATACAAGTGACGTGCACGTATTTATTGGGTTGAATCAGTAATTGACATCTTAAAAATGTTTAAAGTACTTGTTAGAATCTTTAATCAGATGTTATGTAGGGTTGTTACAATTTGTTGCCCAATCTTTTTGGCGATAAGTAGGTACTGTATGTGTTACATTTTCTTACACTAGCACAGGGGGGCGCAAACTTTTTTCCCTGCGCCCCCCTGATGGCTGTCCCCTCACTCCCGCGCCCCCCCCCCAACCCCAACTTACCCGCGCGCCGGTGTAATGACATGACCTCGCAGCGTCATTTTGACGCCGCGTTGCCATGGCACCGCAGGGAGGAAGCCGCCGGAGCCACGGTAAGTTAGGTTTACAGAGGCCCTGCAGCTCCCCCGGCACTTAATTTAAGTGCCTTCGGGAAGCGCGCGGGGCCTCTGTAAACCCCGCGCCCCCCGTCGGCAGTGTCGCGCCCCCCCTGGGGGTCGCGCCCCACAGTTTGCGCACCGCTGCACTAGCAGACTATACAGTACACACCTTTCATTTGTTCCACGTGGGAAGTTATGATGGTATTATATACCTAATAACCATCTCTAAAGGAAAATAAGTAATTATCAAAATAATAAATTACAATATTTCAGTTGAAAAGATGGGATGGAAATCATTGACACTTTAAGAATAATGATGATACAAAATATATGTATGTGTGTGTTTATATATGTGTATATATATTTTTTCTTCTTAGATCTATCTCTATCTACATATCTAGATCTAAGAAAAAAATAAAAATAAATGAAAGCCCTCACTTAACTCAAAAGCAGACAAATGATATTACAGAGGTACAGAGAATGAGTCGGTGTAGTAGGGCTGCGTTGTTAAGAGATGGAGAAGCAACATTCAGGAGTATGCATGTTCATCAGAAAGAGCACCCAGACTCGTCATCCAGTTGACAAAGATACAGGCTTCACATAATCCAACATCATGTCACACTGACCACTAAGGACATTGTCACCTCAACAACGTTATGAGAGCGTTCAATGCAAAGAGTCGTGCCCATCAGACAGAGGAAGCATCAGTGTATAAGTATGCTTATGGTGGCATGAATTCATGTAGGGATAGATTGATTGAATTTGCAGAATGTGAAAACTTCTACATCATGAATTCATTCATATTCCAAATAGAAAATAAACATGATATGGACCTAATGGAATGAAGAATGAAAGGTACTATATCCTAGCCAACAAACACGTGATTTGACTACACGAGACTTCACAGTCCTTAAATGCTTACATATAAGGAGAGTGATCACCGATTTTGGATCGTTGCAAATTACATCTGAATGCGAAGTCGGAAAGAAGAAAACAACTGATTAAACAGACACAAATAATAAACATTAATAACTTTAAGAATAACAGCAGAGGATTTAAACGAACTGAAAAATCATGGGGACACTTTTAACAAATTTATGAAGAGCAATTCTATGGTTATCCTCATCCACAAGAAAGGAGACAGACGAACTAGAGACCAACCGGTCTGCTCCCATCACTTTATAAGGTTTTTACGAAGATAGTCACTAATTGGCTGCAACAGACACTGGACTTTGCCCAGCCTAGAGAACAAGCGGGATTTGATAGCTTCCGAAAAAGCATTTGATTCTGTCTACACCTTTTGGTGGTTCTAAATGCATTAAGAAAATGCATTATGAAGAAGCATATGTTGATATTCTAAAGAACATTTACGAGAATGCCACATCATCCATTAGATTACATGTAGTTAAGCAAGTTAAGCATCGGCAAAGGAGTGCGACAGGGAGACTCACCAAACCTTTTCACAGCAACACTTAAATTGTTCAAGTCATTAGGTTGGGAAGAAAAAGGAATAAAAATCAACTGTGAATATTTGATTTTTCTCTGGTTTACAGATTACATTATTTTTGCCAAAAGTCCTGAAGACTAGCAACAAATCAGAGAACTCGCCAAAGCAATAAAGAAAGTGGCCTCCATGTAGATCTCCGCAAGAGCAATGTGATGTTCAACAAATGTTTCAACTCTGCAAAAATCGAAAGAAATGGAATAGAACTAGAGGAAGTTCATGGCTACCTACCATGGCCAGTAAGTAACAATGGATGGGAACCTTGTGAATGACATTAATAGGAGAATTAAAATGAGATGGAGTGCATTTGTGTCACGGGAGACCAGTCTCTTACGCCTTTATCCTGGGATCAACGCACTGAGCAAAACCAAAATGTAAAATAAATTGTGTTTATTTCTTGGAAACAGACATATACACACAGTGGATTACAATAATACAGGAGGAAACACACTTCCTGGAGCTTTGGGTTGAAAAACTAAACTTCCTTGACCGAAATAGTCTTTAACAAGTCCGTTGTATGACTGCGCCCCAAAAGTCCTGAAGCGCAAATTGGCGTGAGCCTTCAGCCGCTGCTGTACTTTCCGCTTGAAACGGTGCTGAAAGTGGGGCTTAGAAAATGTCCTGCAGCCGTTTCCTTGCTAGCTCCGCAAGGCTTCTTTGGGTTGGTCCGATCTTGGCGTGAAGGTGACAATCCTTTTTGGCTTGGAGTCATAACTTGGATCGGTCTTGGGATCCCACTTCTGGGCTGGCTACTAACTTTTTTATATAACATTTGCAAAGTCAGTCCCACAGCAGTACCGCCAACCCGCAACGTGGGAACTTACTGCCATTCACATGCTTGCCAGTATTGCAACGCCTGGCACCTGAGCTTCAGCACGACAAAGGGTCATGCTCAAAAATCGCCACCTTGCCTACTTGTCATGCAGAGCTCCCTGCAGGGCCTGGCGCCCCTCAGTCTAGGGACTTGACTACTTGCCGGAATGGTTTGTAATCATCCCAGAACTTGGTTACTTAACTCAGCCATCCTGCACAGATGGCTGTTCACACTTTTGGTAGCATGTGATATCTTAAAACATACCAGCTTTAATAAAATAGATCTTATACCCTGAAGTAGGACAGGTGAATTGCAAGAACGTTTTCAGGGTAGGATTTTGACCGGCGCATTCTGCTTCCATGTAACAGAGAATCTGACCTGATTCCCGGGTACATGTTTGGGGTGTCCAATAACTTTGGAACCCCTCTACATAGCCACAATCTGAAAGAAGTTTCTCTGCAAAACCTACTCTGAAACTCATAGCCCAGCAATCTCTGCTTGCTAGCACTCCTGGAAAGGTAAAAACGCAAAAATTCTTTGTCGCACATTTTACATACATTGCACAGCTGACACTCTAGGACCCCCAAACACAGCTCAGGGACAACCAAGTGGGCATAACCTTTATTAATGAGCCTGGTTACCCCCTCACCGTCACAATTTGGAAGAAGGAAGTCAATCTTTCATGGGAGCCTTCCACTGTACCTAAAGAGGAACATTTTTAATCTGTGTATTCTGCCTATGCTCACGTGTGGATGTGAAACAGGGACCCTAAATGCAAAGATAATTCAGAAGCTTCAGACAACTCTCAAGTTGTATGGAGAGATGTATGCTGGGTATTACCAAGAGACACAGGAAAAATAATGAATAGGTTCGAGAGCAAACAAGTCTGTGACATGACATAAGGGGAAGAAATTAAAATGGCAGTGGGACAGACCTACCACATGAAGAAATGACGATCGTTGGACAAAGATGGTACTTCACTGGATTCCATGGGAAATTTTAAAGAGCAAGGCGATGACCAAAAGTACGATGGCAGGATGAAATCAGAAAATGTGTTGGAGTTGGAGGAGAGACTTTCAACAGTAGTACCTGCAAGATCATTGGTGGAGGCCTTCATCTAGCAGTGTATCAACATGGGATGAGATCATACACTGCACTCGCCTCCATCCTCCTCCCCACACACACAGCACTCGCCTCCACCCTCCTCCCCACACACAGCACTCGTCTCCATCCTCCTCCCCGCACTCACCTCCACCCTCCTCCACACACACAGCACTCGCCTCCACCCTCCTCCCCACACAAAGCCATTACTCCTCTCCCCTCCAACCTTCCCACACCCCAAAAACATGTCTGCAGCTCAGCGAGCACATCCCGGGAGATAGACGCTTGCTTCTCTGCTTTGTGCCGGGCTGAGAGAGGAGAGGCGTATCGCAGCCTGTAGGCAGGGCAGGGTGCGACCTCTGACCATGGGACTGCGGCACCCTTGGCAGAAGGTCTTTGCTTTGCTGTATATGTAGCATATTACATGCAAAATGGTTCTATAATGCAACAATGTCATGCTGGAGTAGCTTGTAGCAGTTCATTGTGAAACCATTTAACCCTTTTTGGTAGATTGCTTATTGCCTACTGGTCAGCACAATTCCATATTTAAATAATAATTGAAAAACATTAACAGGATTTACAGCATAACAATTTCCATACTTCAGGGGTAGGCAATCATACCTACCTGGTGCTGTGCCCATGTGGGATTCAAACTGCTCTTATTTAATACTTGTGTTCAGTAGCCTGAAGAAACAGAGAGGTTAGTAGCAAAGGAATAAGCACTGTGAGCATTATATATGTCATTTACTTATTTATTTGGAATTGCCATTCTCATATCGAACTTAAAGTTAGCTAAGTAACAGGTTGTAATACTTTTGAAAGAAAATGTCCGTGACAAACGTGTTGTATTACCAGTTTATAATGGCATGTATCCCAACATCAGGCCTCCATTGCTGCTTTAGAAACACAGACTGTGCCAGTTAACAGTGAACTGTCAGAGCTCCAAGAGAAGGCAAAGCAGCAGCGAGACTTTGTGGAACATTATGAAAACCAGGTAAAACATATTTCATAGTAGCTGGTGTGAGAACTTCAAAACAGAAATGCAAATTTACTTGCAAAACTTGGTCTTTAATGTAATATTGAATGTATAATATGTAGCTAGCAAACATACAGACCATTTGTTTCCGGTATAAATGACTCTTCCATTTGTATCCACTCCTTATCTGTGTTGAAGTTAAAGCCTGGACCAATGTATAGAACAATTTATATAACTGTACGGTTACATTGTTACATAGTAGATGAGGTTGGAAAAAAAAGACATCCGTCCATCAAGTTCAACCTATGCTAAATTTTGGCGACAGATACTTTATCCTATATCTGTACTTACTTATTGATCCAGAGGAAGGCAAACAAAAACCCCGGGGACATGTCATCCAATGATATCTCATAAGGGGGAACATAAATTCCTTCCTGACTCCAAATAATGGCAACCAGATTACTCCCTTGATCAGCATCTTCCCATGTATACTTATTTGGTATATCCCTGTATAGCTTTCCTTTCTAAAAAGATGTCCAACCTTTTTTTGAACAAATCTATTGTATCTGCCATCACAGTCTCCATGGGCAATGAATTCCACATTTTAACTGCCCTTACTGTAAAGAACCCTTTCCTTTGTTGCAGGTGAAATCTCCTTTCCTCCAACCTTAAGGGATGGCCCCGAGTCCTTTGTACTGCCCGTGGGATGAATAGTTCTTTTGAAAGCTCCTTGTACTGTCCCCTAATATATTTGTATATAGTTATCATATCCCCTCTTAGACGCCTCATTTCTAATGTAAATAAATGTTATTTAGTTAGCCTCTCCTCATAAGTTAGAATGTCCATCCCCTTTATTAACTTGGTGGCTCTTCTCTGCACTCTCTCTAGTTCCATAATGTCTTTTCTAAGCAGTGGTGCCCAAAATTGTACTCCATATTCAAGGTGTGGTCTTACTAATGCTTTGTAAAGGGGCATAATTATGTTTACTTCCCTTCCATTCTCAACTCCAGTTCTCACGTTCCCCCAACAGGTCAGGTTTTAAGGATTATTCCTTCTTCAGCACAGGTGGCTCAATCAGTGGCTCAGTCAAAGATTGCACCACCTGGGCTGAAGCTGGAATATCTTTAAAACCTGACCTGTTGGGTTGTCTTGAGGACTAGAGTTGAGCCCCCTGATATAATAACCAATATTTCAGAATAAATGACATCTTTCATTGGTTTTATATCCAAATGAAAAGTTGTTTTTCTGTTTATTGCAGGTGCAGAAGTTACAGCTAGAAGCTAAAGAACTAAAACAAAGATTTGAAGCGGTCTTTACGGACAACAAACAAATCATTGAAAATAAAGATCTGGAAAATGAGAAGGTACAGTATGTTTCCTGCTGTTATACAGGCGGGGGACAGTATGTTTCCTGCTGTTATACAGGCGGGGGACAGTATGTTTCCTGCTGTTATACAGGCGGGGGACAGTATGTTTCCTGCTTTTATACAGGCGGGGGACAGTATGTTTCCTGCTGTTATACAGGCGGGGGACAGTATCGTTTTTTCCTCCATGCTGTTTCATCAGGCGGGGGACAGTATGTTTTCCTGCTGTTGATCAGGCTGGTGACAGTATTGTTTCCTCCTTCCTGGCTGTTATAACAGGCGGGGACAGAGTATTTTCTCCTGCTTTTATACAGGCGGGAGAACCGTAATGTTTCAGCTTCTTTTACAGGCTGGGGACGTATGTTTCCTGCTGTTATACAGGCGGGGACAGTATGTTTCCTGCTGTTATACAGCGGGGGACTGTATGTTTCCTGCTGTTTATACAAGCGGGGTACAGTATGTTTCCTGCTGTTTACAGGCGGGGCCAGTATGTTTCCTGCTGTTATCACAGGCGGGGGACAGTATGTTTCCTGCGTTATACGTGCGGGACGAGTATGTTTGCTCCTGCTGTTTTTATATTAACAGGCGTGGGACAGTATGTTTCCTTTCTGTTTATAGCAGGCGGGGGACAGTATGTTTCCTGCTTTTATACAGGCGGGGGAACAGTATGTTTCCTTCTTTGGCTTGTTATACAGGCGGGGGACAGTATGTTTTCCTGCTGTTATACAGGCGGGGTAAGTATGTTTCCCTGCTGTTATCAGGCGGGGGACAGTTGTTCCTGCTTTTATACAGGCGGGGGACCGTATGTTTCTCTGCTGTTAACATTCTGGGGACAGTATGTTTCCTGCTGTTATACAGGCGGGGGACATATGTTTCCTGCTTTTTAACGGCGGGGTACAGTCCTGTTTCCTGCTTTATACAGGCGGGGGACGTATGTTTCCTGCTGTTATACAGGTCGGGGACAGTATGTTTCCTGCTGTTATCATGCGGGGACAGTGTTTCCTGCTGTTAACAGGCGGGGTGACAGTATGTGTTCCTGCTGTTATACAGGCGGGGACAGTATGTTTCCTGCTTTTATACCAGGCGGGGGACGTATGTTTCCTGCTGTTATACAGGCGGGGGACAGTATGTTTCCTGCTGTTTATACAGGCGGGGGACAGTATGTTCCTGCTGTTTATACGGCGGGGGACAGTATTTGTTCTCCTGCTGTTATACAGGCGGGACGTATGTTTCCTGCTGTTATGCAGGCGGGGGACAGTATGTTTTCCTGCTGTTATCCAGGCGGGGGACAGTTTTTCCTGCTTTTTATACCAGGCGGGGGGACAGTATGTTTCCTGCTTTATACAGGCGGGGGACAGTATGTTTCCTTGCTGTTATACAGGCGGGGGACAGTGTGTTTCCTGCTGTTATACATGCGGGGGACAGTGTGTTTCCTGCTGTTATACAGGCGGGGTGACAGTTTGTTTACCGTCTTGTATACAGGCGGGGGACAGTATGTTTCCTGCTTTTATACAGGCGGGGACAGTATGGTTTTCCTGCTGTTATACAGGCGGGGGACAGTATTTGTTTCCTTGCTTTTTGTCATGTCAGACTAGGGTGGACATCATGTTTCCTGCTTTATCAGGCGGGGGACATATGTTTCCTGCTGGTTTATACAGGCGGGGGACAGTTGTTTCCTGCTGTTATACGCGGGACATATGTTCCTGCTTATACAGGCGGGGGACAGTGTGTTTCTGCTGTTATCAGGCGGGGGACAGTAATGTTTCCTGCTGTTATAGCGGCGGGACAGTTATGTTTCCTGCTGTTATACAGGCGGGGGACAGTATGTTTTCCTGCTGTTATACAGGCGGGGGACATCTATTTCCTGCTGTTAATAGGCCAGGCGGGACAGTAATGTTTCCTGCTGTTATACAGTGCGGGACAGTATGTTTTCCTGCTGTTATACAGCCGGGGGACAGTATTTTCCTGCTGTTATACAGGCGGGGGACGTATGTTTCCTCTGTTAACAGGCGGGGGACAGTAATATGTTTTTCCTGCTGTGTTATTACAGGCGGTGGGGACAGTATGTTTCCTGCTGTTTATACAGGCGGGGGACAGTATGTTTCCTGCTGTTATAGCGGACAGGTTCCGGTTAAGGGGACAGTATGTTTCCTGCTGTTATACAGGCGGGGGACAGTGTGTTTCCTGCTGTTATACAGGCGGGGACGTATGTTTACTGCTGTTATACAGGCGGGGGACAGTATGGTTTCCTGCTGTTTATCAGGCGGGGGACAGTATGTTTCCTGCTGTTATACCGGCGGGGGGATCAGTATGTTTCCTGCTGTTATCAGGCGGGGGACAGTATGTTTCTGCTTTTTTTTCAGAGCGGGGGACAGTGTGTTTCCTGCTGTTATACAGAGGCGGGGACAGTAGTGTTTCCTGCTGTTATACGGCGGGGGCAGTATGTTCCTGCTTTTATTCAGGCGGGGGACGATGTTTCCTGCTGTTATACAGGCGTGGGACAGTATGTTTCCTGCTGTTAGTACAGGCGGGGGACAGTGTGTTTCCTGTCTGTTATACAGGCGGGGGGACAGTAATGTTTTCCTGCTGTTATACAGGCGGGGACAGTAATGTTTCCTGCTGTTATACCAGGCGGGGGACAGTTGTGTTCCTGCTGTTATACAGGCGGGGGACAGTATGTTTCCTGCTTTTATACAGGCGGGGGACAGTATTTTTTCCTGCTGTTTACAGGCGGGGGACAAGTGTTTCCTTCCTCTTTTACGGCGGGGACGTATGTTTTCCTGCGTTATACAGGCGGGGGACAGTATTTCCTGCTGTTATACTAGGCGGGGGACGTGTGTTTCCTGCTGTTACAGGTGGCGGGGTGGACGTATGTTTTCCTGCTGTTATACAGGCGGGGGACAGTAATTGTTCCTGCTTTTATACAGGCGGGGGACAGTATGTTTTTCCTGGCTTTTATACAGGCGGGGACAGTATTTTTCCTGCTGTTATACAGGCGGACAGTATGTTTCCTCGGTCTTACGTCGGGGGACAGTATGTTGTCCTGCTTTTATGCGGCGGGGAGAGTTTTGTTCCTGCTGTTAGGATGGGGGGACAGTATGTTTCCTGGCTGTTATGCAGGCGGGGGGACACGTGTTTTCCTCCTGCTGTTATACAGGCGGGGGACAGTATGTTTCCTGCTGTTATACAGGCGGGGGGACAGTATGTTTCCTGCCGTATACAGGCGGGGGACAGTATGTTTCCTGCTGTTATACAGGCGGGGGACAGTATGTTTCCTCCTTGCTGTATACAGGCGGGGGACATATGTTTCCTGCTGTTATTCAGGCGGGGACAGTATGTTTTCCTGCTGTAATACAGGCGGGGGACAGTGTGTTTCCTGAGCGTTATATCAGGCGGGTACGTGTGTTTCCGCTTATAGGCGGGGGACAGTATGTTTTCCTGCTGGTATACAGGCGGGGACAGTATTTTCCTGCTGTTTAACGGCGGGGGACGTATGTTTTTCCTTGCTGTTATACGGCGGGGGACAGTATGTTTTCTGCTGTTATACAGGCGGGGGACAGTATGTTTCCTGCTGTTTATACAGGCGGGGGACAGTATTTCCTGCTGTTATACAGGCGGGGGACATTATGTTTTCCTGCTGTTTACAGCGGGGGACAGTATGTTTCCTGCTTTTATACACGGGGGGATCAGTATGTTCCTGTGTAACAGGCGGGGGACCAGTATTTCCTGCTGTTATACAGGCGGGGAACGTATGTTTCCTGCTGTTATACGGCGGGGGACAGTAGTTTCTGCTTGTTATATACAGGCTGGGGGAGCAGTATGTTTCCTGCTGTTATGGCATGCGGGGGACAGTATTTTCCTGCTGTTATACAGGCGGGGACATGTTTCCTGCTTTTATACAGGCGGGGACGTTGTTTCCTGCTGTTGATACAGGCGTGGGACAGATGTTTACCTGCCTGTTATACAGGCGGGGACAGTGTTGTTCCTGCTGTGTATACAGGCGGGGGACATTAGTTTCCTGCTGTTATACAGGCGGGGGACATGTGTTTCCTGCTGTTATACAGGGGGGTACAGTGTGTTTCCTGCTGTTATACCAGCGGGGACGGTTGCCCCGCTGTAGTACGCGGGGACAGTATGTTTCCTGTGTTACCAGGCGGTGGACAGTATTTTTCCTAGCTGTTATACAGGGCGGGGGACGTTGTTTTCCTCCCCTGCTTTTATGCAGGCGGGGGACGTATGTTTCCTGCTGTTATACCAGGCGGGGACAGTATTGTTCCTGGCTTTATACGCGCGGGGTAACAGTATTTTTCCTGCTGGTTAACAGCGGGGGACAGTATGTTTCCTGGCTGTTATACGGCGGGGGACAGTATGTTTCCTGCTGTTATGCATGCGGGGACAGTATGTTTCCTGCTGTTATAAAGGCGGGGGAACAGTATGTTTTCCTGCTGTTTTATACAGGCGGGACAGTATGTTTCCTGCTGTTATACAGGCGGGGGACAGTAGTTTCTGCGTGTGTATACAGCGGGGACAGTATGTTTCCTGCTGTTATACGTGCGTGGGACAGTATGTTTCCTGCTGTTTTACAGGCGGGGGACATTGTTTCCTGCTGTTATACAGGCTGGGACGTTGTTTCCTCGTCTGTTATGACCGTGAGGCGGTGAAGTATTTTTCCTGCTGTTATAACATGGCGGGGGACAGTATGTTTCCTGCGTTATACAGGGCGGGGGACAGTAATGTTTCCTGCTGTTATACATGGCGGGGGACAGTGTGTTTTCCCTGTTATACAGGCGGGGGACAGTATGTTTCCTGCTGTTATACAGGCGGGGGCCAGTATGTTCCTGCTGTTTATACAGGCGGGGGACAGTAATGTTTCCTGCTGTTATACGGCGGGGGACAGTAATGTTTCCTTGCTGTTTACAGGCGGGGGACAGTATGTTTCCTGCTTTTATCAGGCGGGGACAGTGTGCTGTTTCCTGCTGTTTATACAGGCGGGGGACAGTATGTTTCCTGCTGTTATACAGGCGGGGACACGTATGTTTCCTGCTTTTAATCAGGCGGGGACAGTATGTTCCTCTGTTATAGGCGGGGACAGTATGGTTTCCTGCTGTTATACAGGCGGGGGACAGTAGTTTCCTGCTGTTATACAGGCGGGGGACAGTATGTTTCCTGCTGTTATAACACGGCGGGGCGCATATGTTTCCTGCTGTTATACAGGCGGGGGATCAGTGTGTTTGCCTGCTGTTATACAGGCGGGGACAGTATGTTTCCTGCTTTATACAGGCGGGGGGCAGTTTTTTATATGTTTCCTGCTGTTATATTCAGGCGGGGGACAGTGTTTTCCTGCTGTTAACAGCGGGGGACAGTATGTTTCCTGCTGTTATAACGGCGGGGGACATGATGTTTCCTGCTGTATACAGGGGGGGACAGTATGTTTCTGCTGTTCAGGCGGGGCGTAGTGTTTCCTTCTGTTATACAGGCGGGGGACAGTATGTTTCCTGCTGTTATTACAGGCGGGGAACAGTATGTTTCTCTGCTTTTATTCAGGCGGGGGACAGTGTGTTCTGCTGTTATTACAGGCGGGACAGTATGTTTCCTGCTGTTATACAGCGGTGGACATTGTTTTTCGCTTTTATCAGCGGGGGACAGTATGTTTTCCTGGCTGTTATACAGGCGGGGGACAGTAGGTTTCCTGCTGTTATACAGCGGGGGACAGTGTGTTTTCCTGCTGTTAATCGCGCGGGGGACCGTATGTTTCCTGCTGCTTTACATGCGGGGGACAGTTGTTTCCCTGTCTTTTACTCACAGGCGGGGGACAGTGGGGCTGCGTATAGGGCGGGGACAGGTTTCCTGCTTTTATACAGGCGGGGGACAGTATGTTCCTTCTGTTATACGCGGGGGACAGTGTTTTTCCTGCTGTTATACAGGAGGGGGACAGTGTTGTTTCCTCTGTTATACAGGCGGGGAACAGTATGTTTCCTGCTGTTATACAGGGCGGGGGACAGTGTGTTTCCTGCTGTTATACAGGCGGGGACAGTGTATGTTTCCTGCTGTTATAACAGGCGGGGAACGAAAGTATGTTCCTGCTGTTCTTGCAGGCGGGGACAGTATGTTTCCTGCTGTTATATCAGGCGGGGGACAGTATGTTTCCTCCTTTTTATTCAGGCGTGGGACAGTGTGTTTCCTGCTGTTATACGGCGGGGGACAGTATTTTCCCTTTTATTCAGGCGGGGACGTGTGTTTCCTGCTGTTTTAACAGGAGGGGGACAGTATGTTTCCTGCTGTTTATACGGCGGGGAACAGTTGGTTTCCTGCTGTTATACAGGCGGGGGGACAGTAGTGTTTCCTGCTGTTATACAGCGGGGGGACAGTGTGTTTCCTGCTGTTTATACAGCGGGGGACGTTGTTTTCCTGCTGTTATACAGGCGGGGGACAGTGTGTTTCCTGCTGTTTATACAGGCGGGGGACGTATGTTTCCTGCTGTATACAGGCGGGGGACAGTATGTTTCCTGCTGTTATACAGGCGGGGGACAGGTATGTTTCCTGCTGTTTATACAGGCGGGGGACAGTATGTTTCCGTGCTTTTATGCAGGCGGGGACAGTATGTTTCCTGCTGTTATGCAGGCGGGGACAGTATGTTTCCTGCTGTTTATACAGGCGGGACAGTGTGGTTTCCTGCTGTTATACAAGGCGGGGGACAGTGTGTTTCCTGCTGTTATACAGGCGGGGACAGTGTTTTCCTGCTGTTATACAGGCGGGGACGTGTGTTTCCTGCTGTTATACAGGTGGGGGACAGTATTTTTTCCGCTGTTATACGCGGGGGACAGTATGTTTCCTGCTGTTATACAGGCGGGGGACAGTATGTTTCCTGCTTTTATTCAGGCGGGGCAGTATGTATGTTTCCTCTGTTATAAAGGCGGGGGACAGTATTGGTTTGCCTGCTGTTATAACAGTCGGGACGTTGTTCTGCTGTGATACGCGGGACAGTATGTTTCTGCTGTTATACAGCGTGGGGACAGTATTCTGTGTTATACAGGCGGGGCCAGTGTGTTTCCTGCTGTTATACAGGCGGGGGACAGTATGTTTCGCTCGCTGTTATACAGGCGGGGGACAGTATGTTTTCCTGCTGTTAACAGGTGGGGGACAGTAATTTTCCTGCTGTTATACAGGCGTGGGGAAACGTGTGTTTCCTGCTGTTTATACAGGCGGGGAACATTATGTTTTCTGCTTTATACAAGCGGGGGACAGTGTGTTT
>CM071576.1:2843030-2864501 GCA_036426205.1 Ascaphus truei
GTATGTTTCCTGCTGTTATACAGGCGGGGGACAGTGTGTTTCCTGCTGTTATACAGGCGGGGAACAGTATGTTTCCTGCTGTTATACAAGCGGGGGACAGTGTGTTTCCTGCTGTTATACAGGCGGGGGACAGTATGTTTCCTGCTGTTATACAGGCGGGGGACAGTATGTTTCCTGCTGTTATACAGGTGGGGGACAGTATGTTTCCTGCTGTTATACAGGCGGGGGACAGTATGTTTTCCTGCTGTTATAACAGGCGGGTACAGTATTGTTTCCTGCTGTTATACAGGCGGGGGCATGTATGTTTCCTGCTGTTAATACAGCGGGGACAGTATGTTTTCCTGCTGTTATACAGCGGACAGTATGTTTCCTGCTGTTATACAGTGCGGGGGACAGAGGATATTTTTTTTCCTGCTGTTTTTATACAGGCAGGGAGTACCAGTCACTAATGTTTCCTCTTTATACAGGCGGGGGACAGTATGTTTCCTGCTTTTTATACAGTCGGGGGACAGTATGTTGTCCTGCTGTTTACCACCAGGCTGGGGGTGACAGTATGTTTTCCTGCTGTTATACAGGCGGGGACAGTATGTTTCCTGCTTTTATACAGGCGGGGCAGTATGTTTCCTGCTGTTATACAGGCCCTGGAGGGACCGTATGTTTCCTGCTGGTATACAGGCGGGGGGACAGTATGTTTCCTGCTGTTATACAGTGCGGGGGGACAGATTTTCATTCCTGCTGTTATACAGGCGGGGTACAGTATGTTTCCTGCTGTTATAACAGCGGGGGACAGTATGTTTTCCTGCTGTATAGACCAGGCGGGGGACCAGTATTGTTATTCCTGCTGTTTATATCAGGCGGGGGCACAGTTGTGTTCCTGCTGTTATACAGGCGGGGGACAGTATGTTTCCTGCTTTTATACAGGCGGGGGACAGTATGTTTCCTGCTGTTTATACAGGCGGGGGACAGTTATGTTTCCTGCTGTTATACAGGCGGGGGACAGTTGTTTCCTGCTGTATACCGGCGGGGACAGTATGTTCCTGCTTGTTGTACAGGCGGGGGACAGTATGTTTCTCCTGCTGTTATACAGGCGGGGGACAGTATTTTGTTTCCAGCTGTTATACGACGGCGGGGACAGTGTTTCCTGCTTTTATACAGGCGGGGGGACAGTCATGTTTCCTGCTGTTATACAGGCGGGGGACAGTATGTTTTCCTGCTGTTTTATACAGGCGGGGGACAGTATGTTCCTTCGCTGTTATACAGGCGGGGACAGGGTGTGTGCTGTTCTGCTGGTATACACGGCGGGCGGACAGTAATGTTTCCTGCTGTTATCATGCCGGGGCGACATAATGTTTCCTGCTGTTATACAGGCGGACAGTATGTTTCCTGCTGTTATACAGCGCGGGGGGACAGTATGTTTCCTGCTTTTTATCAGCGGGGGACAGTATGTTTCCTGCTTTTTATGCAGGCGGGGACAGTAATGTTTCCGCTGTTATATACGGCGGGACAGTATGTTTTCCTGCTGTTTATACAGGCGGGGGACAGTATGTTTTCCTGCGCTGTTATACAGGCGGGGGACGTTGTTTCCTGCTGTATACAGGCGGGGGACAGTATTTTCCTGCTGTTATACAGGCGGGGGGACAGTATGTTTTCCTGCGTGGTTATACGCGGGGGACAGTATGTTTCCTGCTGTTCTACAGGCGGGGGACAGTATGTTCTCTGCTGTTATACAGGCGGGGGACAGTATGTTTGGTCTGTTAATACAGCGGGGGAAGTATGTTTCCTGCTGTTATAACAGGCGGGGGACAGTATGTTTCATGCTGTTTACAGGCGGGGGACGTATGTTTCCTGCTGTTATACAGGCGGGGGACCTATGTTTCCTGCTGTTATATCAGGCGGGGGACAGTATGTTTCCTGCTGTTATACAGCGGGGACAGTAGTTCCTGCTGTTAATACAGGCGGGGAACAGTATGTTTCCTGCTGTTATACAGGCGGGGGACAGTTGTTTCCTGCTGTTATAACAGGCGGGGGACATATGTTTACTGCTGTTTACAGGCGGGGGACAGTTGTGTTCCTGCTGTTTACAGGCGGGGGACATATGTTTCCTGCTGTTATACAGGCGGGGGACAGTATGTTTCCTGCTGTTATAGGCGGGGACAGTATTTCTCTTCAGGCGGGGGACAGTGTGTTTCCTGCTGTTATATACAGGCGGGGGACAGTATGTTTTCCTGGCTGTTATACGGCGGGGACAGTATGTTTCTGTCTGTTATTCAGGCGGGGGACAGTATGTTTCCTGCTGTTATACAGGCGGGGAACAGTATGTTTCCTGCTGTTTATACAGGCGGGGGACAGTGTGTTTCCTGCTGTTATACAGGCGGGGGGACGTATGTTTCCTTCCTGCTGTTTATACAGGCGGGGGACAGTATGTTTCCCTGCTGTTATACAGGCGGGGGACTAGCTTTTTCTGTCTGTTATACAGGCGGGGGACAGTAGTTTTCCTGCTTTTAGACAGGCGGTGGGACAGTTGTTTTCCTGCTGTTTTATACAGGCGGGGACAGTGTTTCCTGTCTTTTACAGGCGGGGGACAGTATGTTTCCTGCTGTTATACAGGCGGGAAACAGTATTTTCCTGCTTCTGTTTCTACAGCGGGACAGTGTTTTCTCCTGCTGTTATCCAGGCGGGGGACGTATGTTTCCTGCTGTTATACAGGCGGGGGACAGTATGTTTCCTGCTTTTATACAGGCGGGGGACAGTATGTTTTTCCTGCTGTTTACAGGCGGGGACGTAATTGTTTCCTCTGTTTACAGGCGGGGACGTATGTTTCCTGCTGTTATACAGGCGGGGGACAGTATGTTTCTGCTTTTATGCGGCGGGGGACAGTTGTGTTCCTGCTGTTAGTGCGCGGGGGACAGTATGTCCTGGCTGTCAGGCAGGCGGGGACGTATGTTTCCGGCTGTTATACAGCGGGGGACAGTATGTTTCCTCTCGTTATACAGGCGGGGGACAGTATGTTTCCTGCTGTTTATCAGGCTGGGGACAGTATGTTTCCTGCTGTTATACAGGCGGGGGACAGTATGTTCCTGCTGTTATACAGCGGGGGACAGTATGTTTCCTGCTGTTATACCAGGCGGGGACAGTATGTTTCCTGCTGTTATACGGCGGGGGACAGTGTGTTTCCTGCTGTTATACAGGCGGGGGACAGTGTGTTTCCTGTCTGTATACAGCGGGGGACGTATGTTTCCTGCTGTTACAGGCGGGGACATATGTTTCCATGCTTTTATACAGGCGGGGGACAGTAGTTTCCTGCTGTTATACAGGCGGGGGGACAGTATGTTTCCTGCTGTTATACAGTGCTGGGGACCGTATGTTTCCTGCTTTACGCTGGTCCTGTGTATACAGGCGGGGGACAGTATGTTTCCTGCTGTTATACAGCGCGGGGACAGTATGTTTCCTTGTTATACAGGGGGACAGGTGTTTCCTGCTGTTTATACAGGTCGTGGGACAGTATGTTTTGCCTGCTGTTATACAGGCGGGGGAAGTGTCACGGCGGGTTGCAAACGGGGCAATCTGTAGCCAATGCGTGTCCTTCGCGACTCAATCTTTTTTAGGTCTTGGCTCATTGCCTTGCTTCCCCTGTTGCCTTCCACCCCCTTTGCATACGCACCTGTCTTCCTGGCTTTATTTCTATTTCCTTTTCCCTCTTATACTCATCCCATTCTTCTTTCACTCGTTACGTAGCGTCCCCTCTCCGTGCTGAGTGGCTCATGTGGTGAAGCTGTACTATAGACCGCCCATCCGGACGTTCTATATTTATGTGCAAACGCCGGGAGGGATCAACACTTAAAACGGGCCAAGAGAAAGAAGCTGGGTACAAGCACGAACCAACGGGTAACGGCTTTATCTCATAACAAACCTAACTCTCCAGCCGGGAGGATCCGGTACGTACCAGCCCGGCGCGGATTTATCGTCACTGATACAGGAATCGCAGTCTTTACCTGCCTGGCGGATCCCTCTGAATTCATCTATTTCGAGCTAGTCTTCCGATTAGTTACTTCGTTGGGAAGAGGAGGACCGGCCTCCCCTACTTGGTCCCCGGAGCAAGGTTCATAAGGGACGGGTATCAATTGCCTCTATTAGGTTTACTTTCCTAGAGATATAACTGATTGGATCAATAATTGGGATTAAAACAAAGGGGTTCTTCTGCAACATTAATGGATCCAATCTTGTAAAAAATTTATTAGAAGTGATCTGTCCAAATGAGGAACCGCATATTGTTTCCTGCGTGTTATACTGATTTCGGATGTGACAGTGTTAACTGTGGTTCCAGCTGTTATATATAAACGTCGCGGTGTGGAACAGTATTTGTTCCTGCTTTTTATACAGGCGGGGACAGTATGGTGCTTCCCCCTGCTTTTTATTTGCAGGCGTCTGAGCGAGTTATGTCTGCTTCTGCCTGTTATACGGCTGGGGGACAGTGTTTTCCCGCGTGTTCTGGTTTATTAACTGTTACAGGCCAGTGGGGACAGTACTGTTTTCCTGGCTACTGTTTTACAGGCGGGGGGACCATTATGGTTCCTGCTGTTTATACGGCGGGGGGAGCAGTGAGGGTATTGTTCGCTGCTAGTTATAAAGTCGGGCGGCGGGGACACAGTATTTATTTTCACTTGCCCGTTATAAAAGCCACGTGCGAGGAAGGGACAGCTGTGGTTTGTCTTCCTTACGTGTTCCTAACATGCTGCGGGGTGGTGGACTGCAGTGTGGTTGTCGCACTGCTGTTTATCAGAGCGAGGGGGCAGTAACCTGATATCTCCCTGCTGTTATACAGCGGGGACAGTATGTTTTCCTGCCTGTGTTATATCGAGGCGGGGACGAGTAACTGTTCTATTTCCTGCTGTTATATCCTCGGCGTGAGTGGACTCAATGTTAGTTTTCCAGGACACTCAGTCTTATATGTCAGCTGCGGGTGTAAAGGAGAGCAAAGCTGATTGTTCTCTCCTGCTGTTCATCCACAGGCCGGGGACAGTATGTTTCCTGCTGTGATACGGCGGGGTGAGCAGTGTAATACTGTGTTGCGTGCATGTTTATCTCAGTCCGGGTGGACGTATGTTTCCTGCTTTTTTTACTACAGGCTGTAGGGAACACCGTATGTTTCACGCTGGTATGCAGGCGGGGCACAGTATGTTTTTCCTGCTGTTATAATCGGTGCTGTTGGACAGATATGTTTCCCTGCTGTTTGATAGCGCGCGGGGAGACCAGTATGTTTTCACTGCTTGTTATACAGGCGGGGGACAGTAGATTTACTGCTGTCTATCACCAGGAGCGGGGACTAGTATGTTTCCTGCTTGTTATACACTTGCGGGGACAGGACCATGGGTTTCTCTGCTTTTATAACAGTCGGTGGGAAAGTTACTGTTTGTCCTGACTGTTTATAATCAGGTCGGGGGACCAGGTATGTTTCCTGCTGTTTTACAGCGGGGACAGTACCAATGTGTTTCGCAACTCTGATTTACAGATTTCTGTGGGACGAGTTCTTTTCCGTTGGCTGTTATACATGTCGGGTGTGGAACAGTATCATTTTGTTGTTCTACTCGCTGTTTATATTGTTAGCGTCGGGACAGTATGTTTTCCTGCTGTTATCAGGCGGGGGACAGGGTTGTTTTCCTGCTGTTATACAGGCGGGGGACAGTATGTTTCCTGCTGTATATATTACAGGCGGGGGTACAGGTATGTTTCCTGCTGTTTCCAGCGGGGACAGTATGTTTCCTGCTGTTATACAGGCGGGGGACAGTATGTTTCCTGCTGTTATACAGGTGGAGGACATTGGCTTTTCCTTTCTTTGTGGAAAGAGCTGCCCTAAGGTGGGACATTATGTAGTTGGTGTGATTTATGTGTTTGTCTTTTCACTAGGTATTCACATTACCATTTTATCTCTTTTTGTGATTAACAACCCCCTCCAACATTTTACATCAATTAATGTAACTTTCGTGGTTTAATGAATTGCAAGATAACTGCTTCTGGGCTTAGTCATTAATGTCTGATTTAATTCCTCTCGGAATGAAAAACCTAAAATCAACGATCAGGCCATGTTTCCTGTTTTTTTTGTCAGTTTTGCTATTTGGTTATAGATTAAATAAAAATCACATCTTTGTTAAATTAGAATACAGTCTTTGCAGAAAGAATTCATTGGGCACAATGATGGCTGCTGGGGGCTCATTCTGTTACATGGGAAGAAAGCACCTTTGTGGACTCGTAATTTATACGCAGACATTTTATTCTACCCAGTTCATTGTTCCAGAATGTTCATTTTGGGGTCCAATGAAATGTTATATATCTATGTTATTTGGAGATAAATTACAAAGACGTTTATTTCTGGCGGTTTAGCATACCCCGTTATATTGCACACTATGGGGTCTGGATCGAGGCAATTTTGAAGCAACACTGGAGTATTGTCACCTCACCGATGTATCAAAGCATTTTGCTCCAATTGTTCCCTGTTTGCCCGGGCTTGGTCCATGTGTAGTGTCAGGAGGAGTTGCAGGCTGCGCAGATTGAGATATATCAGTCTGCATCTCTCTGCACCACTCTCTTTGTCTTTTATTTCCCCAAAAAAATCCATCTAAAGTGACCTACTGAAGAGCTAACATACTGCATCAGCTGTAACAGACAGTCCTTCCATATACCGCAGCTGTGCATCTGAGCGCACTTTTCTTTACGTTGATACATAGACCCCTATGGACCCTATTTTATCAAATGCGATAGCGCGTATGTCTATTTTATGAGCTTTTAGAAAAAGCAAGGACTGTGCAAGGACAGAGGACACTTAGAAATAATCCCATTTTCCTTGAAAATTAAGTACATATTTTCGTCTGTAAACAAAACACAATGTAGTGCTCTGCCTCAGTACCCTTACATTTCCACCACTACATGCATACCTGCATTCATACATACATACTGTACATGCATACATACTGTACATGCATACATACTGTACATGCATACATACTGTACATGCATACATACTGTACATGCAATACATACTGTACATGCATACATACTGTACATGCATACATACTGTACCTTCATACATACTGTACATGCATACATACTGTACATTCATACATACTGTACATTCATACATACTGTACATTCATACATACTGTACATGCCATACATACTGTACATTCATACATACTGTACATTCATACATACTGTACATGCAATACATACTGTACATGCATACATACTGTACATGCATACATACTGTACATGCAATACATATACATGCATACATCCTGTACATGCATACATACTGTACATGAATACATAACTGTACATGCATACATACTGTACATGCATACATACTGTACATGCAATACATACTGTACATGCAATACATACTGTACATGCATACATACTGTACATGCATACATACTGTACATGCATACATACTGTACATGCATACATATGCATTAGTATAGATTAGCTTTAAACATATTTTACTCTGTAATATTTAGATTACATTTGTTTGTTTTTTAAGGAAAGTTGTTTAATGTAAATGATGCATTTCTCTGTAACCTTTTCCAATTATAACTTATTAAGAGAAGTTAAAAGAAAAAGGATACGTTGTGAAATATTTGCCTTTGCCTGTATTTTTCTCAATGCCATCAAACAGGTGAGGAGCCAGATGGAGACTCACTTAAACCAACTGGAACATGTCCCTGGCTTGCTCATAACAGCTGACCAGATGTTGCAAGAGTGCCAGGAAAGCCTCCTGGTCTGCAAAAGGAAATGCGTCAGCAGTTCTGAAACCGTTACAGAGCTTCAGATTCAGGTGCTCGGTTATCGGTGCAATTTGTTTTGTAAAACCGCGCTTCGCCAGATGAGGTCACTCCTGCTCTCTCCATGTGTATATGCTGTGAATGTAAAACAGATTCCTTATGTGGGATAAAGGAGTGTTCTTAGTTCCATTGTATACATAAAAAAACATCACTGTGTATTGAATATAAAATGACCCTACGCTGGCTCTCCCTTAGCGGTCTATTATTTGTAGTAAAACAGTGACCGGAAACTCACCCAGACCTTGTAACGTGCCGGATCCAGCGTACTTTTCATGCCGCTGGGCACAGGTCTGTTTCTGTTGGGTGCTGCTTGTTACTAGTATTCCATTCACTTTCCTGGCAATTTCACCAGAGGACATTGTGAAGTATATTGATTTTAAAGCTGTGCAGATTTGTTGCATCTTCTGATACATTTCAGTAAAGAGTACTGTGTGCTCATTTGCATGTAATTTCCCAGAATCCCTGGCTGCGGGGGAAGCACTGTATGCTAAGAGATAATGGGGAAAGGCAGGGTTGCAGACCTGTCTGTCTGCTCACGAGATTTTTATTTGCTATACACTGGAGGTTTTTACTACACATTAAATAAGTTATAGTGGGTAAAAAAGTGAGAGTATGTAGCTTTTTCTAAAATGCCTTTTCTACCATTGTTTGTTGGTGGTAATTAAATCCCTGTGTATAGTACTAAAAACAGCCCAGTATATGTTTCCGTCAGACATCTAGCCTTTATTTCCTTCTAGTGGTTGAAGTACATATCTATCGGCATTGAAGCCTGGTTGCATACCAGCATCTCCCACTAAGGCGCTTCCAAAACTGGAGTGATCAACAACTCTGCTACCTTCTAAACATTACAGGATCCAATCAGGGGCTTTTTCCTGGCGGAACGTGTACATGTCAATCATTTTTCCTGCCCAACAGGTTGTCACAAGGACTTCTATAGCACTGGCATGGCAATGGTTAAGCAGACACTGTGCCAATGTGTCCCCTTATTGCAATTTGATTCCAACTAAAATATCCCTTGTGAGCACATTCGCATGTGCCAGACAGGCCTGCAACCCTGCTTTCCCCATTATCTCTTAGCATACAGCGCTTCCACTACAGGGATTCTGGGAAACGACATGCAAATGAGCACACAGCATCACCTTTTACTTTGTCTATTTAACATGGAGCCCCTATGACCTTATGCCTGTCGCGTTACACAGCTTTTCAGCACAGCCGGGGTTAAAGAAGTGCACAGCCAGAAAACCTGCTCAGGCAGCTGTTTCGATCTTTTGGCTCATCAGTGTGAGGCTGGTTATACTGGCTTTGCAACATGAAGCTAAACTAAAATATAAAAATAAATACTTAAAGAAAATGCATATTGTGAAAATAAAAAACAGTATGGTTACAGCTGAGAAAATTGTGGGATCCATTGACTGTTGCGGGCTTCCCCAAGTAGTGAATGGGTTAAAAAGACAATACATTATTTTATTTTTATTCAACTTGTCGGTAAAATGAAGTGTATGACTAATTATACAGGGAGGAGGGCTTTCACATACTGTGAATCCTTATTCACGAGGTCCTTATTTTCAGTGTATGAAACTAGCTATTGCCAAAACTGATGTGCTAAAATGGTTACAGCACATGCATATGATCTACGGTTTTATTTGTAATCCCACTGATTATTAGGAGCATGACATGGGCTATGCTGTTCTTTTTAAGTGGGTTTGCTAAGCAATTTGCTGTGCAGTTTGAAGAATTTGTTTCCCAAAATGGCCACTTTTTGTCTAATTCCCATAAGCGCAGTGCTTGTAAACCTTCCATTAGTGACCTGTGTGCCATATGATTCCTGTGTCCTAATCAAGATTTTAAAACATCCCTTACCTGAAGGCACGATGTGCCTGTTCAAATACATTGCGTATTAAATCATCCTCTGGTCCTCAGTGATGTGGCAACTGCAAAATTCCTTTAAATAATTGTTTTGGCAGGATCCAAAAGGCATATCTATAATCTTTACAAACTGGACAATGTTTATAGGAAAACAGACATCCATTTGACTTTTTGTACTTTAATCGAAACAAGCAATGAAAAGAATATGTTCTTTAAGAATGTCAGTGTTTGAGCAGTGTATAGCTGATTTGAAAATATTCAATCATATTGTATTTAAAAGGTACAGTTGTGTATGATTTTTTTCCCTCTGTGATCTCTTATCATAATGCTTCAATCGTCAAGATATTCCTGTCACTGATATCCAAAGGCATTGCTTCTTTTTACATGCATGCATACATATGTATATACATTACTACTTTTCCACTGTTATATTTAAAATGGCGGTAAATGTAAGTTTATTTTAAATGAGCTGAAAGTGGGTCTCTCCCTTGTGCTTTGCCATTCTTCAAATTACAGTGACACAGGATCAAGAGTGAGAGCTTTTTTTTAATCCAGTGTCAATGTGTCTCTGTCCAATCACCATAATCTGCCATTAATATATTAAGGGAAGGAACAGTCAAGAAATGAGTGCTCCTCTTAAACAGAATTGGCCCCTTCTTCATGATTTAACAGCCCTGGGAGAATATGATGGTCTCTTCTGAAATCTGATCAACCAGATAACATTAAACAACTTCTCTTTGATAGAACGGATCTGAAATCACCAATGGACTTTGGTAGTACTGATTTTTATTTTGTAATGTTTATTTTACTAATCTAGTAGTGCCTTCCTGCACCATGAACACGGCAAGCAAGGCTTTATCGTCTGGAAGCAAAAGGAAATATTCTCCATCTTAATTAGGACTACCCTTCCCCCAATGCCATATGAGTTTGAAGGTAGCTTAATACTGGGATATGATTACCTCATAGGGGAAGAATGAGAAACATTTAGTTGAAACCTTATCAGCGTTCCTGCATAGATGCTTTCTTTCTAATCAGAAGGTGCATCTGTGATATGGTATTCCTGCTTGAGTCTAGGGGAAATATGAGACGCGCACACACACATGGTTACATAGTTACATAGTAGATGAGACTGAAAAAAGACATGCGTCCATCAAGTTCAACCTATGCTAAATTTAGACCACGTGCTACATACACATACATGTGCGTGTGTACGTACATTTGTATATACATACATGATGTGTATATACACACACAAAAAAGGTCACTTGTTTAGTGTTGGTGACCTAGACTTCTTTTTAATTATGTTGATATCCATGTGGGTAATCTAAATAAGGAAGTTAAACTAACTATTTTACATAACTATTTTCCAAAATTGTATTCTAAGATCTTGTATTGCTTTGAGTGGAAAAGAGGGAACACTGAAAGATGTAATTTGTCATTTAATACAAGTAATCTACAGCACTTGAATCCTATTAAACAATTTGGAAAATAATGCAACAGATTGTAATTTCTAATCCAGGTTCCCCAACTTCGAGGTGCCATTTTTCCTGGTAACAAAAACATGTTTAATAGATCAAATCCAGGTAATTTGTGGCTCAAAAATATATTTCACGGTAATCTAAAACCTGATGGTTTCATATCCTCCCTCTTGTATGATGATAAGTCACTGTGTGTTTATCAGGGCCAGCACAAGAAAAGCCCTCTCTACCGAATCCTGCTTGGTTCTCTGACATGGAAGACGTTGGCCAAGGGTGGCGGAAACTTTTGCTTCATGTGCTTACAATTTTGCCGGATCCCTCTTGACTTAATTAAAAAGGATTCTCTACCTGCACTCAAAAAAAGCGAGAAACATTGTGTTATTTGCATGGATGGCCGTACAGTCTAAGGCTGCACTTATAGTGCTGGCGATGGCGACGCGATGTCGCCCCAAAAACAAATGCATTGCTGGCGCGTATGCTTATAGTAAGCGCGACAGAGCGACGTCGCGGTCGCGAAAACTGGTAGCTGGCAAAATTAGATTTTTCATGGACTGTCGCCTCGTGACGACCCTGGAACCAATCAAATGGCTGGAAACCCGCGACGCCACCGCCCAGCGAAATATAACTTTCGCCGGTGGCGACTGGTGATGTCACCCGTCGTGTTGCCGTCGCCATCGACGGCACTATAGGTGCGGCCTAATGCATTCTTTTATTTATAAAGTTGCCTTTTCCGTCACAATACCTTGGTTAAGAATCACATTTTTAAGGCCTTAATATTCTATTGTAACTTTGTCAAACATAAAAGCAATGTAACTGTTAGACTTGAGAACAAACTGATGTTTAATTTGTTCTGTTTGATGTTTCTTGACCAATGTCATAATGTTCTAGTAGCTTTTTAGGTCCTAAAGAAAATTTGGTCCTTTTTGAATTGTTATGCCGTTTATTGGACCAACATGAAAATGTTGAATAAATTGTGAACGTTCAAGACCAAAGACTGTCTTCTAATTTAAAAGCACGTTTATAACAACATTTGCGTTTGTTCACATTTATTCTATGAAAAGAACAAAAATGTAAAGTGTCAATGTATTACTTTCAACAGGAAAATTTTATTCGGATTAATATCTAGTGAATCCGTTTTTTTATTATTTTTATTATTATGTTTCCAGGCTGACGTTAGTGATTATTTCTTGGGAAACCAGTGTTTGGAGATGGAAAACAATCGTATTAAGAAGAAATGTGAAGAAATGAGCACGTACGTTATTTATATTTTTTGGGGGGGGAGAGGGGTAGTGGTTACGCATATGAAAGAGTAATATAAAAAAAATTCTCCCTGTGTTTTGAAGTAAATTGGAAAAGATGATCAGTCAGAATCAACTTTTTGAAGAAAAACTTAAAAATCAAGAAAGGGATCTGCAACAGAGTGAAACGCAACTGGGGGATAAATCAAGAGAATGTAGGACTGTGCTCAGACTTCTCGAAAATGCTGTTGAAGAAGGAAGAAAACAGGTATTAAAAACACATTTGTTTACTGAGCAATTGATTGTCCTCTCTAAAATGTGCTCAGGCAACGGGAACAAAGATGGCGCCTACAATTGGCAACTTTGGGGAAGGGGATGCGTGAGGGGGGAGGGGGAAGTATAGGGGGCTATGCTCTAAAGTACCTTGGTGCCGATCGGGCAGAGATGTATGAAAACTCCCATTAACTTGACGGGAGTTTCCGTGCGTTGGTGCCTAATCAGCACTAAAGCACTTGGAGATTCTTTCTGAGAGCATCCTCCCTGGGGGCATCTGGTAATGTAATTACTTGGGATTGTGGCGCATATAGTACCTTTTTTATGTGAAAAGCAAATGCCTTACTCGTGAGGGATTTTTGCCTGTAGCACCCAGCATTTTCAGACTATTTTTTCATTTAGTCCCCTTGATCTAGGGGCATCCCACGTGGCTTTTTCCTGATTTTGCCCCCCTCCCCTTTTTACTTTACGTTACTCGTGGTGTTACCAGTGTGAAAAGTGTGATGCTCTTATGTTGTTAGTTCATAAAAGAACAGATCATTTGCAGCTTAAGAGGACAGCTCTTTGAACCAATAGTAACGTAAACAACTCACTGAACAAGGGCAATGATGGGAGTTGGTACATTGGTATATTTTTTGTAGTCTTATCAAATGCTACAAACACTATATTAGTGAGATTGCACAGATTTTCTGTCCCGTAAGAAGTAAAAAAGTGAAAGAAATGCTACTTTGCTTCCACACTAGTATATATTTTTGAAAGCTGCTTTCTAATATTGACAGGATTTGAGACCATTTATTCTTTCTGTGAGGGCCAGCAACTACAATATAGCTGTAATAATATCACATCACCGGATAGATGCCAAGCTAGGAAAGCAGCATTCCCAACAGCTGGTTTCTTGGCAGCGGCTACTTGTAGTTACTGTATGTTGGCAGCTAAAGACACATATGCTAGTCTATATTATGTTTAACCCAATGATCAAGTCACATGGCTGCCTTGTTCGTCTGAAACCATTTTAACATTGTTTTTCTTCTGTGTATCCTAATCTATTTTCCATATGTTATGTTTCTGCAAGTCCAGCGTAGATTTGTAAGTAGTAAGTGGTTTTAAAGCCTTGGGTTCCCACTTAGCCATGAACAATGTCACCATACACCTCCAGTCTTTCCAACGTTCCTTCTTCAAAATCATATCCTTGGTAAATATAAACCTAACACTGCTTTCATTCTTGGTGGTTTGCTCAGACTGCTGAAATTCCTGTTCAAGTGCAGGAAGGTTATTCTGTTTAATATCAGGAATACTCGTTTCACTTGCCTGATGGTTTGCTAGTTTATATCTTTAAAAAATCGTGTCATTTGCTTGTTGAAGGCAAGAGAATTCAGTAGTGATGGATTAGCTGCAGGACACATTAAACATCGATCATTTAAGCATTGTGATAATGGATTACTGAAAGCAAAATTATATAGCACATACATTTCAAATTCCTATGTGTTCTCATTTGTTACCATTCATATTACTGTAGTAGTATTGTGTGTCTTATAAGCAAGATCTAGGGTTATCTTTAAACTATTACTAATGCCAGCGTATATTTCTAGTACTTTTAATAGTCTCATTTCTTTCTTCTTTGATCCCTCTCTGGTATTCTCAACATTCTTTACGGATATTTTGAGAAACTCCTGATTACTACAGAATATTGGGGAATACAACATACCAGTTATCACCGTAATAATTAAAATATATTGGCTATTTTTTGTGCTGTTATATCTTGTATTTTTATGTAGTTCCCGCACATGTGTTCTGTTTTCTTTGTCTAAATTGTAGGATCTATACAGCTCCTTTCTTATTAATTGTAACAAAGCCCTTATATCCTCACTACTAAGTCAGTAAGATGTTTTTAAATTGTTTACAGGTTTCTGTAGTATTGTGGGTTATAAATACCCTTCCACAATTTCCTTTTCCCTGAAATCGGGATTCCTTTCCCCAACTTTATGCGGAATATTCCACAAATGGTCTGTTTCTAATTATATTACTAAATGAATGTGCCAGATTTGCATCACTTTGAAATGAAGACCTTCATTTACCCAAACAGCTGCAGTAACGGGCGATGTCATCATGCACTCACATGCACACACAATACAGTCACATATGTGTAGCAGGAAGGGGAACGCTGTATATTGGAATGGTTGCTTAGTTCATTTTGGAAAATGCTAACCTACTCCGTAGCAGGGCTGCTGTGTTACAAGCCGCTTTGAAGCTGTGTAGATCTTAATAGAAACATTATTCTTATTAAAATTATAGAAGAATTTTATATTATTTTTATTATATATATATATATATATATATCGTTGTAGGGGTAAAAGTTATTAACTACAATCTTTAAGTACTGAGGAAAAGGCAATTAAATTCTTTTTGACAGGAAAATTTCTGTATTTAAAAAGGAAGGTATTCTAATATGACAAGATTAGATGTCTTTAAGTTTTGCAATATCAAGAAATTCGAAGTAAGGAAGTGCGTTTTTGCCAACAATGCACTTAATGAGTTTTACCTCTACACGACGACATACATATCTGGTTAACAACCTGATATACATTTCAACCACTTTTTTGGTTCAGCACAGTAGGTCAGTTATTTTTTTCATGATTCATTGCAAATGTGCTATTTGCATCAGCTGTATTGCAGGCAGACCATACATCATTTATTCTCCAATCTAAACGCTGTATCTTGACCTGAAATGATATGCATAAAACATATTGTAGTATGTTGCATAATGCGTTCAATGTTGAAGACGTGCAGCGTTTGTACACCTTGCAGCAGTCTACTTCACCTTTTGGAACAATACTTTATTGAATTTACAGATTTCTGAAGAGAAGGAGAAAGTATTGTCAAGTGAGTTGGCTCTTCAGCGGAAGTTGCAAGGTCTTGAAAGTGAACTGAAAAAGAAAAAGGCAGAGCAGAGACAGCTTGAAAGCACATTCAACTCTGTAAGTATGTAGAGTCCTAATTGTATTGTAGGTTCATTTATATCTTTCACCGGGTTATAATCTGGTACAATGTATACATTTTTTTATTCATTTTACCAATTAAATCTAGATGGCAGAATTCTTCAAAAGGAAACTTTCATATTGGCTTAATTGGTTTCCAGAACTGATACAATAACTGATGTGCTAGAGTTGGTTAGAAGTGTGGTGTGGTTTTACCAGCCATAGCAGTCAGGCACAAGAAGAATGATTCATAGTAATTATACAACAATAAATGACCCAATACTAGAAATAACATTGTAAATAACACCCGATGCGGATGGCAACACAAATCTTTACAGTATGTTTATGTGGTTCTTTAGATTTTAAATCCGAAGAATAAATCTGATATATAGGTGAATTTATAATAGTTTCTTGCCCATTTTCCAGGCTCTTTATTTTATTTTTTAACACCGTTGAAAACAAAAAAATCTTTTTGGCTCTAGCTGTTTTCTCTGAAAGTGCATATTGACTTAAGGCGCTGTTGAAAACTTCTGCTAATCCTATGCTACCTTGTTCAGTACACCGCAAGCCCTGCAGCATTAAAGGTGTTGGCAGACAACTGATTCAGCATTGTTTTGACAGTAAAACCAAGACAAAATGACTGACATCAGAAAAACATCTGAGTAGAGCATACGAAGGCCTAGGTTTACTAAACAATGATAATCCTTAGCACACAACAGGTTGCTTAAGGGCCTTGTTCTCTGAAAACCACCATTGACTTTGGAACTTTGTGAATAAGGGCTTAAAGCTGCAGTTCAGTCTTCTTCTTTTTTTTAAAATTTTTTTACTTCAATAGTTTCATGTGGGCAATCTCTAATTACCTAAAGAACTGTATAGCTGCCAGACAATTCGTTCTCCATGTATTGATCGGCGAAATTTGGTGACATCATTAGAGAAGGGATGTTTTTCTTCTGCTTCTGTCTCTCAGTGGAAGCTCATGAATATTCATGAGCACTCCTGCACTGACATGTGCAAGAGGGAGGGCAGAGCTGACAAAGGGGTGTGCCAGGGCTTGTGACAGGACATGAAGGGGCAGTGCCTTAGTAAATGGTTGTTAAAATAGAATACAAGAAAATTGGTATTTCAAAGTTGTTGTTTTTTTGCAAACAGAAAATGCTAAAGTATTTTTTCTTACTACAGAACTGATTTATTAAAAAAAAAACACACATGCAGGATATTGACTGAACTGCAGCATTAAGACTCAGCACCGTTTAGTTACTGGGTTTAAATTAAATGAAATAATGTTATTGTGGAATTAAGTGCTGTCAACACACACAGGGATATCAGGAATCGCAGGTCACAAACTAAAATCAATTAGATTTCTATGATTGGTTTGATCAGGTTACTCATTATGTTTTGACTTTGAAGAATAATTTCTTCTTTGTTTGTTTAAATGGAGGTTCGCCAGTCCTGGTGTGACATGCACATTTTTTCTTCATTGCCATAGAAAGTGTATGGAAGGATTTGTGGACATGATGGAAGAGGCGCAATAGTATGTCTTTCACTATAAATAAAACATGGAAAACAAAATGCAGCTCACACAAGCGGGTGTCTGGAGAGTACGTCTTTATATAGGTCTATAGGTCACTTCTGTCTGGAGAGTACGTCTTTATATAGGTCTTCAGGCCATGCCACTAATCTGGGAAGTCAGCACACCTGGAGCTGAGCAATTAGTCTACAATAGCCAGGTACGCTGGGAATCCTAGCCTGCCCTGCTTGTAAACCAGAGTAACGACTTTCTTTCTCGTCACAGGTCTGGTTTTTATTTTTATTTTTCTCTCGATAAAATATTATTTGAATATGTATACAGTACTATATATGTATATACCTGAGACCAAGAGTAATACATAAAAATTACTGCTACTAATCTAGAACAGTATAATTTGAGAAACAAAAAATGAATTTATAATTTGTTGTGTTATTGGGAGTGCCTTATTGGGAGTGCCTTATTTGGGAGTGCCTTATTTGGGAGTGCCTTATTGGGAGTGCCTCATTGGGAGTGCCTCATTGGGAGTGCCTCATTGGGAGTGCCTCATTGGGATTGCCTCATTGGGAGGGCCTTATTGGATGCTGGAGAAACATCTTTAGAAAGTGTGGTCCTTTTTTGTTTCAATACTTACGGATGCGGTTCTGCCTATTTTGTATTTATTTTCCCTATACTATAGGTATGAAGCAATGAGTTTCTTGTGTGTAACCATGTTCATTTCCGATCCACGGACCCGCTGCTTCCTGAGACACTTGCTTCCGTAGGGGCTGCCAGTAACATCCCTGGTTGAGTGATCAATATGGAGGCTTAAATCTCCCATGGCACGGGAGCCAATAGGAAGCCGTAACATCATCCATGAGATATCATTCCTATTGGCCCATGTGATGCGGGGAATTTATACCTCCATGGAGGAGCGACAGCACCTACGGTAGGTAGGAAGCAGGGGGTCCCCGGAGCTGAAATTAACCTGGTCAAGCTCCAGAGACCCCCAACTTCCCACCTGGGTGTGGGAGAATTAACACGAAATGCAGCTTTAAACTCGAAAGTTTTTTATAAGGAAAAATACTCAGGCAATTATATTGAATAATAATAATTAACAAGAACATACAAACCCAACCATTTTACACACACGTGAATACATGTTTTTGTTCCAATGGGCTGCTCCAGTCACTAACTGCTAAGAAAATAATTGCTGGTAAATTTGCTTGTAAGGAGCTATTCTGATCACTTAGGACAGTTATAATGAAAAGAAATGCAACGTTCTGTATAAAGAAGTGAGGGCCTGAAACAGCAACTTCTAAAAAGAGTCATGTGGAAGTCAATTTCTAAGCTCGGTGAGCAGTGATTCTCAAACCTCTCCTGAGGAGCCTGTGACAAACTAGCCTTTTCCATTCATAGTAATGTATTATCAATGAATATCCAATGTATATGCAAATCAAGTTTGTTGCAGGTGCATTGGTTGTTTCTAAAACCTCGCCGGGCATGTGGTCTCAGGATGGATTTAAATGAAAAAACAAACATAGAAAAAACACGATGGGAAGCCTTTCACTTATTCATTATGGAGATTTCACAAGTTGTCCAAATATCCACGTGTGCTGTACCCTTTAATGAAAAAGCATGCTATTCCTGTATATTGGGAACATAACATCTGCAGAAGTTGTTAGTTTTGGATAAAAGGCCTGAAAATGGATAAGAATTGCATTTAAATTGAAAGAATCTGATGTTTTGCTGTACCTAATTTTAAATCCTAATTTATATTCCAGAATTTAAGGAAAAGAGAACAGCGCAAAGAAAAACCTCATGGTGTAGTATATTAAGAAATTCAATTTATAATTAAAGGGGTGAGTATTGCACGTACATCTAGTAAAAAATCACAAAGCATGACATGTTTGGGACATGTTACCCATCTGTAGACAGCTGTTCGTCAGTGGCAGAGGTTCACATGGATCAGCTCGCCGTTGGAGATCACTCAGCAGTGGCAGGGACTCTCCTGGATCAGCTCGCTGATGGAGATCACTCCTAGAGTCTGGCGATAACACCGTGGTCTCCATTGAGCTCCTTCACTTCCTGACACGTGCGCAATGGCGTCTGACGTCATCAGATGGCGTCCGGTAGTGTCTTAGTGTCTTTAGTTCGTCGCGCTAAATGGCGCTAACCGGCGAGAAAGTCACAGAAGGGCAGCAGGTCCCAGGCAGGCAGTGTGATAAAAAGTACCACAATGGGTATATAAAGCATAAGTAGGGAATGCGCCCACTCCTACGCGTTTCGTTGTAAATAAGTTATGCTTTATATACCCATTGTGGTACTTTTTATCACACTGCCTGCCTACAAAATTGGAACGGTGCTAGGCTGAATTGTCTAGAATCAGTATAAAATTTGAGAAACAAAAATGAATTATAATTTGTGTGTTTATTGGGAGTGCTTATTGGGAGTGCCTTATTTGGGAGTGCCTTATTTGGGAGTGCCTTATTGGGAGTGCCTCATTGGGAGTGCCTCATTGGGAGTGCCTCATTGGGAGTGCCTCATTGGGATTGCCTCATTGGGAGGGCCTATTGATGATGCTGGGAAACATCTTTAGAAAGTGTTGGTCCTTTTTTGTTTCAATACTTACGGATGCGGTTCTGCCTATTTTGTATTTTATTTCCCTATACTATAGGTATGAAGCATGAGTTTCTTGTGTGTAACCATGTTCATTTTCCGATCCACGGACCCGCCCCGCTGCTTCCTGAGACACTTGCTTCGTAGGGGCTGCCAGTAACATCCCTGGTTGAGTGATCAATATGGAGGCTTAATCTCCCATGGCACGGGAGCCAATAGGAAGCCGTAACATCATCCATGAGATATCATTCCTATTGGCCCATGTGATGCGGTGAACCTATAGACCTATGGTAGGAAAGGCACCTACGGTAGGTAGGAACGAGCGGTACCCGGAGTGAAGAGGCAAGTCTCCATATGACACTCTGGGGGGGGGGGTAAAGGCGGGAAACTGCGCAAACGAGTTTAAGGAAAATAAGCCCGATTGAATACATCCTGATGGAGAGCATACGGTAGGTAGGAACAGGGGTCCCCGGAGCTGAATAACCTGGTCATCCAGAGACCCCCACTCCCACCGGGTGTGGAGAGATTAACACGAAATCAGCTTTAATAACTCGAAAGTTTTTTACATAAGGAAAAAACTCAGCAATTATTGAATAATAATAATAACAAAACATCAAACCCAACCATTTACACACACGTGAATACATGTTTTTGTTCCAATGGTGCTGCTCCAGTCACTAACTGCTAAGAAAATATTCTGGTAAATTTGCTTGTAAGAGCTATTCTGATCACTTAGGACAGTTATAATGAAAAGAAATGCAACGTTCTGTATAAGAAGTGAGGCCTGAAACAGCAACTTCTAAAAAGATCATGTGGAAGTCAATTTCTAAGCTCGTGAGCATTGATTCTCAAAACCTCTCCTGAGGAGCCTGTGACAAACTAGCCTTTTCCATTCATAGTAATGTATTATCAATGAATATCCAATGTATATGCAAATCAAGTTTGTTGCAGGTGCATTGGTTTTTTCTAAAACCTCGCCGGGATGTGGTCTCAGATGGATTTAAATGAAAAAACAAACATAGAAAAAACACATGGGAAGCCTTTCACTTATTCATTATGAGATTTCACAAGTTGTCCAATAATCCACGTGGCTGTACCTTTAATGAAAAAGCATGCTATTCCTGTATTTGGGAACATACATCTGCAGAAGTTGTTAGTTTTGGATAAAGGCCTGAAATTGGTAAATTGCATTTAAATTGAAAGAATCTGATGTTTTGTGCTGTACCTAATTTTAAATCCTAATTTATATTCCAGAATTTAAGAAAGAGAACAGCGCAAAGAAAACTCATGGTGTATTATATTAAGAATTCAATTTATAATAAAGGGGTGAGTATTGCACGTACATCTAGTAAAAAATCACAAAGCATGACATGTTTGGGACTGTTACCCATCTTGACAGCTGTTCGTCAGTGGCAGAGGTTCACATGGATCAGCTCGCCGTTGAGATCACTCAGCAGTGGCAGGGACTCTCCTGGATCAGCTCGCTGATGGAGATCACTCTAGAGTCTGGCGATAACACCGTGGTCTCCATTGAGCTCCTTCACTTCCGACACGTGCGCAATGGCGTCTGACGTCATCAGATGGGGTCCGTAGTGTCTTAGTGTCTTTATTTTTCGTCGCGCTAAACTGCAGCATAACCGGCGAGAAGTTCACAGAAGGGGCAAGCAGTCCCAGCAGGCCAGT